>UESW01004548.1:396257-457306 GCA_900491605.1 Calamus simplicifolius | reverse complement strand
TCAGAAACACAATGAATATACTCATGGCTTTGTTAATAATCAAAACCAATAATTGGATCAACAATCTCCCCCTTTTTTATGATGACAAAAATATTGAGTATATGCATGATTAAACAATGAAAGTTTCAAAGCAAAGATAAGTTCTCATAGTTAAGCTCCCCCTGAATGAGGTAGCTCCCCCTATGATACTCAAATTAACATCTTCTCTCCCCTTATCATTAAAACTCATGTAATTAAGTTCATTCAATGCTTGATATCAATTAATCAAATTCATTCAATAAGTTCATTCAATTCTCAATGCATATACAATTATCTTCTCTCTCCTTTTTGTTATCAGAAAAAGTTTAAGAAAAGATTCATTTAGCTTAAAGTTTAAACATAAGAATCAATAGTCTTTGAATAGAACAATATTAACTCAAATCCAAGCAACTTAATATTGAAGTTCAACTATGAAATTCATTGAATACTGAAACTTCATTACATTTTTCAAAAAGTTAAATACTTCATTACATCATACTTCATTACATCATTTAACAAAATATTCATTACATCAAACTTCATTACATCATAGATACAAACTGAACATCAAAGATTATAAGTACATCAAAATGTAAATCAAACATCAAAATACATCATAAAGCAAACTTAAACTTTAATATCCAAATCTGAGACGTTTCTTTAGTTCTTCTAAGATCTTCTCCATTCTTTCCTTTTGTATTTTCATAAAATCATTTAAGCTCTTTTCAACCAAGTTAGCTACATTTTGTATTTTATCTTGTAGCTCTACATTGCTTCTCGAATATGTGTCAGAATCACCCGCAATGTCCTTGATCTTGTCAAAAATATTCATTAAATCACACTTTAGAGCTTCAGAAGAAGTCCCAAGAGAAGATTCAATTTTGCTCACTTTGTCTTCTAAGGAGTAAAATGATTCTCTTATACTCATAAGTTTGTTCTCAAACTCAAGTTTCAATTTAGCTTCTTGATCCAAAAATAAAGATTTCAACTGTTCCATCTGAGTCTCAGAAAAGACAACAAAGGCCTGAGTGAATGAAGCATAACTCCCAGCTAGCTAATCAGTTAGCTAACTAGAGAGGTCATAACAAAAGAAACATTCTGAGGCAGCACGTTAGTTAGCTCGGCAGATAACTTGCCAGCTAACTCCATTTGAAATCCAAATGGCTACAGGAGAGAGATAGGATAGCTAGTTAGCTGAATAGCTAACTAAAGAATGGCCAGTTAGCTCACGAGCTAACTAGAAGAAAAAATACTATGCTATCCGTCCAGCTTAGTTAGCTATCCAGCTAACTGAGCAAAAAGGCAGCCAGTCGACTAAATAAAGTAGCTAACTCTCCAGCTAACTAGCCAACCGGCAGCTAGCTCTCCAGTTAACTAAAATTTAAATCCATTCGGCTGCAACATTCCCAGTGAAAAATAGTTAGCTAACCAGTTAGCTCAAGGATGAAATAGTTAACTAAGCAGTTAACTAAAAGAAATGTCAGCTAGCTAGAAGGAGTTACAGTTAACTAACAAGACATCCAGCCAGCTAGCTAAAATGGAAGGGTGTTTGGCCAAACCACTGTGACATGAATTTTAGTTAGCTGAAAGGGCTCCAGCTAGCTAACAAACTAACTCATCAATTAGCTGAAATAAAGGGACGTTCGGCCCATACATTGTGAAACTTTTCCAGCTAGCTGAAAGTCATGCCAGTTAGCTAAATGGACTAACAAGCTAGCTAGCTAGTTAACTCCAAGGCTAATAATCATATTCAAAGCAAATTAAATGAAGTACTTTCTTACCAGTCGATTTTGCATGAAGATACTTACTTGCAAGGTGACCAAACTTTCCTGTAGCAATCTTAGAATTGCTTAATTTGTTTTGCAATCATCAAAAAACAATCTGGGGTCAACAATGCTATAAGGAAGGGTAGATCTCTTCTTTCCACCAGCCTCAGCCATATACCAAATAATCATACCCGGAAGGTTAATAGGCTGGCCGGTCACAGCAGAGTCCATCACCAGTATGTCCCTCTTAGAAACATACTCGAAACGGCTGGTCTTAGGAAACAAGATCCTACCACAAATATTGTGTAACAATCTAAGCTCCAAGGGCAATTGGTTAGCCCTAACTTCTTCAAATTCAACAAATTCTCTTCCAAGCATTCTAGATAAAGCTTCTCCTCTGTCACTATGAGCATTGGCAATGGGTCCAATAACTGGAATATCTAACAGTCTACCCAAAATCTTGGAGGTGAGATGGATCTTTGTTCCTCTTACAAAGCTAATTAAACCTCAATCTCCTCTAGATAAATTCAAGTAAAAATCTTTAACAAGTGCAGGATAGGTCGGAACATCCAAAGAGCATACCTTTTCCCATCCCATATCTTTGATTTGCTTGCCTATGGAGAAGCTCTCATCCTCAAAGAATCCGAAGTTCACCTTCTTACCCATTGTTATTACTTTTCCCGCTAATAAATCTACTTGTGGTTAAAATGGACCTGGAATGGTACTGGGCGTGGAGGATGAAGATGAAGAAGTAGAGCTGGGCGATGGTTGAGGAGCCATATGCCTCTCACTCCTCTTTCTTGTCGCCACGAGAGCTCCAAAGACCGATCCCCTATGCTTTGGTGCCATTGATTGCTAGGGAATGAAGGATTAGATGGATTCTAGGTTTTGGAGGATTTGGAGAGAGTTTTGGAACTGATTGGGAATGAATGGGGATGAAAAGGTGTCGACTCTGCCCTAAAATTGTCAAATTGGGACCACAAGATGTCCACTCCCGCAAAGTCGGGTGTCGACTCCAAGTTGCTAACTCAGTTAGCACCCGAATTGGAGTCGCTCCGCTAAGGAGGGTGTCGGCTCCAAGGTCTCAGACTGAGAGTGATATAGAAGAGGTATTGACTCCACTGACTAGGGTGTCAACTCCAAGATAGTTTCAGAAAAAAATAAGAGTTTCAAGGATCCAAAACTTGTCAAAAGAATAATCAATAAATTGGATAAAATTCTTTGGAATGTGGTGAATCAAATGGTTCAAATATCTAGATGAATTGTCCTTAGAATCATGAAAATTTTTTAAGAAATTGATTGAATTCTAAATAGTCATTCTTAAGGGTTTCAAAATTATTCCAATGGGTCACAAATCCTTAACTATCCTCTAAGATAACAAAATCTCTCTCACTCAAAGGTTTTAAAAATATGTCAGCTAATTGTTCCTCAGTACACACATAATCAAGATAAATGTCATTATTAGCTACATGTTCTCTAATAAAATGATATCTAATTTTAATATGTTTAGTTCTTGAATGTTGTATAGGATTTTAGTTAAGTTTATTGAACTAGTGTTATCACATCTAATAGGAGTTTTATCAAGTGTTATGCCATAATCTTCAAGTTATCACTTAATCCAAAGGATTTGAGCACAACAACTTTCTACTGCAACATATTCAGCCTCAGCAATAGATAATGCAACCGAATTTTGCTTTTTGCTGAACCAAGAGATTAAGTTACTTCCTAAAAATTGACTTGCACCACTTGTACTTTTTCTATCTAATTACAACCAGCATAATCAGAATCAAAATAAGCAATTAAATTTAATATTGAGTCTCTAGAATACCATAATCCTACATTTTTAGTTCCACTTAAATATCTAAGTATTTTTTTTACAGCAATTAAGTGAGATTCTTTAGGTTCGAACTGATATCTAGCACATAGACAGACAGCAAACATAATATCTGATCTACTGCTGTTAAGTAAAGTAGAGATCCGACATACCTCTATAATGCTTTTGATCAACTTTCTTACCATCTTCATCTTTATCTAATTTGCATGAAGGACTCATTGGTGTTTCCAAGGGGTTTGATTGATTCCATTCCAAACTTCTTAAGAATTTTCTTTGTATACTTTATTTGGTTGATGATAATTCCTTCTTTATTTTGTTTGATTTGTAGTCCTAGAAAGAAATTGAGTTCTCCCATCATGCTCATCTCGAATTCACCATGCATTAACATAGCAAATTCTTGGCACAAAAGATTGTTAGTAGCACCAAATACAATATCATCTACATATATTTGTACTACCAATAAATCTTTATCTTTTCTTTTCAAAAATATGGTTTTATCAATATTTTCTCTAGAAAAATCATTTTAATTAGAAATTTGCTTAACCTATCATACCAAGCTCTTGGTGCTTGTTTTAAATCATAAAGTGCTTTGTGTAATTTAAAAACATGATTTAAAAATTCATGATCCTCAAAACCTGGTGGTTGTTCAATAAAAACTTTTTTATTTATAAATCTATTTAAAAATACACTTTTAACATCTATTTAAAATAAATTAATGTTCATATGATATGCAAATGCAAGTAATAGTTTAATTGCTTCTAATCTAGCTACAGGTGCAAAGTTTCATTAAAATCAATTCATTCTTCTTGATTATATCCTTTTGCAACTAGTCTAGCTTTATTTCTAATCACTATGCCATTTTTATCTAATTTATTTCTAAATACCCATTTAGATCCTATAACCGAATGACCTTTAGGTCTATCAACTAAGGACCATACATTATTCCTAGTAAATTAATTTAATTCCTCTTGCATAGCTAACATCCAATTACTATCTTTTTCGGCTTCTTCGATAGTTTTAGGTTCAATTTGAGAAACAAATGCAAGATGATTATTGATATTTCTCATTGATGATCTAGTTCTTAGTCCTTGAGATGGATCACCTATAATCAATTCTTTTGGATGACCATATGCATTTCTCCAATCTCTAGGAAGATCTACCTCATCACGATTAGTATCAATAACATCAACTCTAGGAGAATCATCATCTTTAGCTTCTTGTTCATGGTCTGAAGATACATCTATATTTAATTTTCAATATCTCTTTTTAGCAAATTTGTATCTTCCTCATCATCAATCTTTTCTGAACTTGATGCTAAAGACTCATCAAAAACTACATGAATATATTCTTCTATAATTAAGTTTCTCTTGTTAAATACTCTATAGGCTTTACTAGATGTTGAATATCCTAAGAATATGCCTTCATCAGATTTTGCATCAAACTTTCCAAGGTTGTCTTTACCATTATTATAAATGAAACAATTACAATCAAATGCATTAAAATAACTAATGTTTGGTTTTCTATTATGCCATAATTCGTAGGGAGTCTTTTTAAGGATTGATCTAATTAGGGCTCTATTTAAGATGTAACATACCATGTTTATAGCTTCCGCCCATAAGTACTTTGGGAGTTGGCTTTCACATAGCATGGTACGGGCCATGTCTTCTAAAGTCCTATTCTTTCTTTCTACGACTCCATTTTGTTAGGGTGTCCTAGGTGCAGCAAATTATGATGAATGTCATTTTCAATGCAAAAATATTCAAATAGATGATTTTCAAATTCTATGCCATGATCACTTCTAAGAGACACTATGGTAGTATTTTTCTCATTTGTGACTTTCTTGAAGAATTTTAGGAATATCGAGAAAGTCTCATCTTTGTGAGCCAAAAATAATACCCAATGAATCTAGAATAATCATCTACTATCACAAGACAATATTCTTTCTTCCTAGACTAGTGGTTCTAGTAGGTCCAAAAAGGTCCATATGAAGTAGTTCTAGTGGCCTAGAAGTGGAAACAACATTTTTAGATTTAAAAGAGTTTCTAGTTTATTTTCCAAATTGGCATGCATCATAAATTCTATTATTTTTAAAATCTAGTTTTGGGAGTCTTTTAACTAAATCCATTCTAATTAATTTTGAAATTAAGTGTATGCCTGCATGACCTAACCTACGATGCCATAGCCATCCAATCTCATTTACATTAGCATTATCGGCAACTAAGCAATGATTACTAGTAGATAAATTATCTAAATCAATTAAGTATACATTGCCATTTCTGTTTCCAATAAATACAATGCTATTGTTAATGGGATTAGAGACAGTGCAAATAGAAGCTTCAAATGAAATTTTGAAACCTTTATCATACAATTGGCTAATGCTAATTAAGTTATGCTTTAAACCATCAATATATAAAACATTCTCAATAAAGGTAGATGGAGTTATTTAAATTTTACCAAGGCCCATAATTTGACCTTTGCCATTATCTCCAAAAGTAACAACTTCTCCTCTTTTATCTTCAAGGATGATGAATTGATCCTTATCACCCGTCATGTGCCTTGAGCAGCCACTATCAAGATACCACTTTTATTTTGATCCTTTGGCCACAAGACACTCCTGCAAGATAATCAAATCTTATGTTTAGGTACCCAAGCTTTCTTGGATCCTTCATGGTTAGTTGTAATAAAAATTATTCCTTTTAGAACCCATATTTTCTTTCCTTTAATATTTAAATTCTTATTAATTTTTTTAAAATTGCATTCATAAGATTTATGTCCTTTCTTGTTGCCATGATAACATGAAACATCATTATTGGTTGTTTTCTTAATAAAGAAAATGTTTACAAATTTTTTTTTTCATGTAAGGTCATAACCTAATCCGGCTTTATCAAAAACTGCTCTTTGATTACTTAAAAATAAATTTAATTTTTCTGAGCTATATGTAAATCTATCAACTATGTTTTTATACTTATCAACTTTCTTTAAATTAATGTTTTCATTGGAAATTGATTCTTTTTCTTTTAGAAAACCTTTCTTTTCAGCTTTTAAATCTTTAATTTCAAGAGTTAATTCATTTTTCTCTTTAAGAAGATTTAAATTTTTAGTTTTCAAAGATTTATTTTTCTTTTTCAAAATTTTGAAGTCACTAACTAGCTCATTAAATGCCTTATATAGTTCATCAAATGTAAAATCATGAGTTTCAGAACTTACCTCATCGTCGTTTGCCATAAAGTAAATGTTTGCAACTTCCTTTTGTTCCTCCTTGGAAGATGATTCTTCGCTATCACTCCATATTGCAACATTTGCCTTCTTCTTTTTCTTGTAACCCTTCTTTAATTAAGAACACTCATATCTGAAATGCTCCAGCTTCTTACACTCATAACAAGTCAAGGGTCCTTTTTCTTTTTCTTTGTCCTTTTCTTTCTTCCTTTCTCCTTCCATTTTAGTTACAGACTTTCTCTTATGGAAGGTTCTCCTTCTTTGCATAAATTTCTTAAATTTTCTTGCAAGGAGAGATGTTTCATCATCAACAACATCATCATCATCCTCACTGCTGCTTTCTTCAATTTCTGCAGCCTTAAGAGCTATGGTTCTCTTCTTCTTAATATCTTCCTCTTGATGTTGCTTCATTGTCAGCTCGTGAGTCGTCAAGCATTCAAGTAGCTCCTCCAAAGGTAGAGCATTTAAGTCTTTAGCTTCTTGGATTGCAGTCACCTTGGCTTTCCATGATCTTGGAAGAGAGCTAAGAATTTTGCGCACCAATTCAAAGTTAGTATAAATTTTTCATAAACTCTTTAAACCATTCACAATAGCAGTGAATCTAGTGTACATGCATGTAATTTATTCAGTTTGTTCCATGCTAAACAATTCATATTTATGCACTAAAATATTAATTTTAGATTCTTTAACTTGATTAGTATCCTCATGGGTAACTTCTAATCTATCCCAAATTTTTTTGCGGAAATACAAGTAGAAATGCGATTAAACTCATTAGCATCTAAAGAACAGTACAAAACATTCATGGCTTTAGTATTGAGCTAAGATAACTTCTTATCATGTTCATCCCATTCCATTTTTGGCTTAGAAATCACCATGTTATCTACTCTTATTGTGGGTGTGTGAGGACCATTTACTATGATGCCCCATAGGTCATAGTCAAGTGCTTGAATAAAAATTTTCATTCTAGCTTTCCAATAACCATAATTTGTACCATTAAATAAAGAAGGTCGATTAGTGGATTAACCTTCTGAAAAAGATGATCCAACTTGAGCTGCCATTTGGATCTTTGACCCTTGATCGTTAGATCAAATTTAAATGAGTACAAGCTCTGATACCAATTGTTGGCCCAGATGACAACCCAAGAGGGGGGTGAATTGGGTTCTTTAAAAATTTAACTCTTTAAAAATATTAGATTAATATGAAGGTGCTTAAGTGAACTGAATTAATTAAAGCTAAGCACAAATAAAAAGATAGAGAGAGAGATAAATGCAAGGCAAACACAAAGATTTTATAGTGGTTCAGTGTATCCAACATCTACGTCCACTCCCAAGCAACACTTGGGTCCACACTATAATCCCACCGATTACAGTCAAGTAGTTTTACAAGCTCACAACTCTAACTTGTTGTTTTACCCAGGATCACAATGAATCCAGCCGATTTTTTCGGGCTCACCAGCACACAACCCAAACCCAAGCTAACCTTAGCTTGTCCCGAGGTATACTACCTCCTCTAATTCAATCCTCCTAATTGAATTAACAAACAATAACTTGAAAATAAGGTTTACAATACAAAGCAGCTCATCAAATGAGCAAATATTCAATTTTAAATAGACAAGGATTAGAAAAGCCTGTTTGAAGCGATTTGAATGCGAGCTTTTCTTCTTTTCCTCTTCTCTTTTGAATGGTTGAATCAAGCTCCAGCTCTGATTCTTCACAGAAAGTTGTTGTAGAGAAGTTGAGAAAAAATGGGCTTTTGAGCTTCTTCTTTTCTTCTTTGAAAATCCTCCAAAAATTATCTTTGAAAGCTTTGGATTTCTTTTGAATCTCTCTTCAGACAAAAGGCGTGGACTCAGATATTTCTCATTGAAAATTTCTCTCTCTTTTTCACTTGATTTTTCCATTTTTTTCGGTCCCCTTTTTCAAAAGATCGGTTGCCCCCTTTTATAGATCTCTTAATCCTAGATTAGGTGAGAAAATAGCCATTACAAGGTACTTGGATTGCTTCTACACAAAGAAATATAGCCGTTAGAGATTAGGTGAAAAAATATTACCGTTGGAGTCTATTTTGATAATTTAAAAATCTATTCCTGACAGGTTAGAGTCGGCTCCAACTTTGCAGGTATCGGCTCCAATTTGGGTTTCTAAAAATAGAAATAAAAAGTTCGTTAGGGAGTCGGCTCCAAAAAAGTGATGTGTCGGCTCGGTGCATCCAGGTGTCAGCTCCAGTATCTGAGGGTGTCGACTCTAACGATGTCTTAAAAATATGCTCTCTATTCTCATATTAGAGTCGGCTCCACAAATTTCAGGTGTCGGCTCCCGAACTCCAAGTGTCGGCTCCCGAACTTCAGGTGTCGGCTCCAAAAACTGATGCAGAAAGTACTTCTCTGTATCTCAGGTTAGAGTCAGCTCCAGAGTTTCAGGGGTCGACTCCAAGCTGTGCAAAAAACTTAGAATAGTTTTGATACACCCTGGTGTTGGCTTCAGACACTGTAGGTGTCGACTCCAAGGTCTGAACTTAAATATTTTCTATTTAAAACTTAATTCAAAACTAATTTTGTGTATTATTTAAATAATTAAACATTCTTACTACTTGAAACACTTCTCAAATTTATCAGAAACACAATGAATATACTCATGGCTTTTGTTAATCATCAAAATCAATAATTGGGTCAACACTAAGCATTGCGATAGATGCGGTCCAGTGATCAAATGCATTTGATGTATCCTTCATCTGGCTTTCATTGTTACGCATTTGAAAGGTCACCCATTCTGCTTTAGTCTCAAAATTTTTAAGCTTGTATTTTAACAAATTAACTTCATTTAGAATCCGGCCCATAACAGTCTTGTTGTGGTGGAAGACTCGTCCATTAAGAATGTTTATGTCATGAACAAGTTGATTTTGGATCATCACAACTTGAGAGAGGGTCTCAAAGACTGTTGAGATGTGGGGTACCATGGTGCAATCATTGACAAATGATCCACTATCCCCGGTACTCCAACTAGATTGGGCAAGAGATAACTCATGAATGATCCACTGAATCTGTTCTTCACAGATCCGCACGATGGGAGGAATAGGAGCAGAATTATCATTACGATGAGATGGTCCAGGTGTATCAACATCAGTTGGCTCAGTCAGAAATGGATTTGGTTCAGTCATGGTGGCTAGAAAAGGATTAGGTTGATGAAAATCAAAGTTGAAGAAATTAGGTGGAGAACATGCAGGCTGATGTAGGTCAGATGGTGGCAAGTTACTTGGTTAAAGGGCTGGCTTATCACCAGTCCTAGATCTAATTTTGGTCCAAACACCATTGCGTTTAGCATAATCCATACGATGAAGGGAGTGAGCATTAAATACATCAAAATGATGCAATGCTACAACTATTTCTCTCTTAAGTTTTACATTAAAGAACTCAAAAACATAAGTGAGAAACATCTCGTATGGTAATGCAGCTTTGGACCTACTTAAGGCTTCTTTCATGATAGTTAACATAAGATCAGGAAAGTCCAGAGGTGTTTCTACAAGAATATCATGCATAATACTAATGTCTCGATCTGTTACAACATTAAAAGATCCTACACGAGGAGCAAATATTTTGGCAATGATGCTATGAAATAATCTATTCTCAACAGAAAGCACATTAGCATCTATGTTCACTATGTTATTGGATTCACTATCTTCTAAGTCAAGAATCATAGCAAGCTTATAGCCTCTTTCACTAGAGAAAATCTCTAGAACACCTTCAGATGAAATATTTAAGGATGAACCTAGCATTTTACTATCAAGTTCTATTTTAATCTTTTTAACATAGGAAGTTATGGTCCCATTTCCAAAGGTGATATTTTCATAAAATTCTCGGATTAATTCAGGATAGATAGGCTTTTTGGTGGATAATAAATTAGTTCAACCTTGAGAGGCAAATAATCTACCCATCTTAAAACCTTCTTGCTCTAGAAAATTAAAGTCTGTTAACCTTCCATTGGGTAAGGCTTTAGAGGCGATTTGAGTGTTAGGAGGGAGAGAGCTTCTCGAAGAAGAAGAAGTGGTCTTCCTACGAGGATCAGAGGAATCTTCTTCCCTTGAAAGCAACTTCTTCTTAAGAGCCATCTTCTTTTTCTTCTTGAAGTGGAGTGGAAGGAGGTAAAGCTTGAATAAGAGGAAGATAGGAGCCGGTTTGAATGAGACGTCTTGGAGAAGAGGAGTGGATTTGAGAAGAGCCAGTTGGAAAATGTCTTATCTAGGAAATCCTAAAGCAGTTGACTGATCAGGTGGCTGGTTGCCTGGTCAGTTAACTACCTTAAAGATAAAATGAAAAATGGGAAGTGGCCGGTTGGTGAGGAGTGAATTGAAAAGGTTTCATGTGGCAAGGAATACATTAAAAGCAGTTAACTTCCCTGCTAAGTGACTCACTAAAGGACAAGAGCAATAATTGTACTTGAAAAGATGTTCAGAGTGGATTTGATTGAAAAAATTAAGAGATGTCATGCAACACATGATAACCATGATTTTCAAACATAATGTCAAGTACCACAAAATAACTCATTAAATAGATGGATCAATCATACCAAGTTCTCTTCTAATTTCATAAAATTTAGATTCATCTAGTGGTTTAGTAAAAATATTAGCAAGTTGATTTTTAGTACTTAAAAATTTAATTACAATATTACCATTATTTACATGATCCCTAATAAAGTGATGTCTAATTTCTATATGTTTAGTTCTAGAATGTTGAATAGGATTTTTAGTTAGACTAATTGAACTAGTATTATTACATTTTATTGGTATGCCCTTTTGTTTGATGCCATAGTCTTCTAGCTACTGCTTAATCCATAAGATTTGAGCACAACAACTTCCAGCTGCAACGTATTCGGCCTCGGCCGTAGAAAATTCTACTGAAGTTTTCTTTTTACTAAACCATGAGACTAAGTTAACACCTAAAATTGACAAGTTCCACTAGTTGATTTTCTGTCTAATTTATATTCAGCAAAATCTGAATCTGTGTATCCTATTAAGTCAATGCTACATTGTTTGTTATACCAAAGTCCTAAATTCAAAGTTTCATTTAAATATTTAAATATCCTTTTAACAGTAAGAAATGTGATTCTTTAGGATTAGCTTCATATCTAGCATACATGCAAATACTAAATAGGATATCAGGTCTACTAACAGTTAAGTACAATAATGATCCTATCATGCCTCTATAAAGTTTTAAATCAATAGATTTTCAGCATTATATGATTCAAGTCTATAAGATGAGCTTATAGGGGTACTGATACTTTTAGATGTCTCCATGCCAAACTTTTTGATCATTTCTTTGATGTACTTGGATTGGCTTATGAAGATCCCGTCTTTGCTTTGTTTGATATGAAGTCCAAGGAAATAGTTTAGTTCTCCTATCATGATCATCTCGAACTCTTCCTGCATAAGCTTTGCAAAGTCCTTGCATAAAGAATCATTAGTGACACCGAAAATGATATCATCTACATAGATTTGAATAATTAATATATCTTCCTTTTGTCTTTTAATGAATAAAGTTGTATCCACATTTCCTTGAATGAAGTCATTACTGATCAAGAATTTACTTAATCTCTCATACCAAGCCCGGGGTACTTGTTTCAAACCATACAAAGCTTTGTTCAGCTTAAATACGTGGTTTGGAAACAAGTGATTTGCAAAGCTCGGTGGCTGTTTCACAAAAACTTGTTCAGCAATGTATCCATTTAAGAAAGCACTTTTAACATCCATTTGATACAGTTTAAAATTCATAAAGTAGGCATAAGCAAGAAGTAATCTAATAGCTTCTAGTCTAGCAACTGGGGCATAAGTTTCATCAAAATCAATACCTTCTTGATTATAACCTTTAGCTACTAATCTTGCTTTATTTCTAATTATATTACCATGTCCATCCAATTTGTTTCTAAAAATCCATTTAGTTTCAATAATTTGATGATCATGAGGCCTTTCAGTAAGAGTCCATACATTATTTCTTTCAAATTGGTGAAGTTCCTCATGCATGGCATTTATCCAATCAATATCATTTTTAGCATCATCATAGCATTTAGGTTCAATTTTAGATACAAATACTAAATTATTATAAGTATCTCTAAATGAAGATCTAGTTCTAATACCTTGAGATAGATCACCTATGATTTGATCTTTAGGATGACTGTGAACGTACCTCCATCCTCTTTCTAATTCATCATTACCTTGTGAAGCTTCTAGTAGGTCAACGTTCCTTTCTTCATTTACCTCTTGCATATCTAAGTCCTCCTTATCCTTCAAGGTGATGTCTTTGAGTTGATCTTCAATTTCATCT
Source organism: Calamus simplicifolius (assembly GCA_900491605.1). Taxonomy (NCBI): domain Eukaryota; kingdom Viridiplantae; phylum Streptophyta; class Magnoliopsida; order Arecales; family Arecaceae; genus Calamus; species Calamus simplicifolius. Next base: position 444,159 of record UESW01004548.1, on the reverse strand, counting down.
GCATCATTTATACCTTTTCTCTTCCTTAATGAAAGATTGTTAGATTCATCAAAGATAACATGAATTGATTCTTCAACTACTAAAGATGTCTTGTTGAAAACTCTAAAGGCTCTACCACGCAAAGAATAACCGAGAAAAATTCCTTCATCAGATTTAGCATCGAATTTATCAAGGTTTATTTTTTCATTATTTAAGATAAAACAAAGACATCCAAAAATATGAAAATAACTTATGTTAGGTTTTCTTCCTTTCCAAAGTTCATATGGTGTCTTTTTCAAAACAAGTTTAATCAAAGCGCGATTTAAAACATAGCATGCAGTGTTGATATCTTCAGCCCAAAAGTACTTTGGGAGATTGCTTTCACACAATATGGTACAGGCCATTTCTTCTAAAGTTTTATCCTTTCTTTCTACTATTCCATTTTGTTGGGGTGTTCTAGGTAGAAAAATTATGTTCAATGCCATTTTCATTACAAAAATCTTCAAAAGATTTATTTTCAAATTCTTTTCCATGATCACTTGTATTGATAAAACAGATGAATTCTTTTCATTTGTAATTCTTTTAAATAATTTTGAAAATGTGGAAAATGCTTCGTCTTTACTAGCTAAGAATAAAGCATATGTAAAACGAGAGAAATCATCAATAACAATAAAACCATATCTTTTTCCTCTTAGACTAGTTGTTCTTGTAGGACTGAATAAATCCATATGCAAAAGTTCCAAAGGTCTAGTGGTTAAAACCAAATTCTTTATTTAAAAGATACTCGGATTTATTTTCCAAATTGACAAGCATTGCAAATCTTACCTTTTTCAAAAACGAGTTTCGGCAAACCATGCACTAAACCTTTTTAATTAATTTAGATAGTAAATCTATGCTTGCATTAGCTAGCCTACGATGCCATAACCAACTATTATTAGTTTTATTATTTGTAGCAACTAGGCAATCAACATTTTGATCATGCAAATCATTTAAATTAACAATATATACATTACTATGCCTATGACCAACAAATTTCATATTTTCATTAGCAGGATTTTTAACATGCATAAGGATGATTCAAATATAACTTTAAATCCTTTATCACATAATTGACTAATGCTTAGTAAATTATGTTTCAGTCCTTTCATAAGTAAGATATTATCAATATAAGCATGAGGTGTGATATCTATTTTTCCAATGCCAATTGTTTTTCCTTAACCATTATCACCGAAAGTAACAAAACTCCATCTTTTGCCTCCAAAGTGATGAATTATGATTCATCACCTGTCATGTATCTTGAGCACCCGCTATCCAAGTACCATTATCTTTTAGTTACTCGGGTAGCAAGACACACCTGCATACACAATTTTAAGTTTTGCTCTTAGGTACCCAAGTTTTCTTGGGTCCTTTTGGGTTAGTTAAAATAGTTCCTTTTAGAACCCATATTTTTCTCACATTGTGTGTGTGACAAGCATAAGCTTTATGTCCTAATTTTTCACATTTGAAGCATGTAATTTTGGTAGAATCATCAACATATACATAAATATTTTTAAAAACTTTTATCTTTCAAAAGGAATATATCCAAGACTAGCTCTATTGTAAATAGCCCTTTGACTATTTAATATCATTTCTAATTTTTCTAAACTCAATGTAAATCTATCAATAATTGGTTTTAATCTATTTACTTCAATTTTCAAATCTTGGTTTTCTTTATCAATCCATTATCTTTTGAAATTCTTTCTTTTTCAAAATAACATTTTTAATTTCAATTTTCAAATCTTTGTTCTTTGAACCTAAGTTTGCAAAATCATCGACAAGTTCATAAAATGCACCATGCAATTCATCAAAAGTAAAGTCATCTAGAAAGCTAGGACTTACCTCATCATCATCAGCCATGAAGCATACATTAGCGACTTCAGTTTTCTCTTCATCTTTTGAACTTGTGATTTCACTGTCGCTCCATGTAGCCATCATTGCTTTCTTCTTAACTCTTTTGGATCCTTTCTTTAATAGTGGACATTCTGGTCTGATCGATATGTCCAGGCTTTTTGCACTCATAGCATGTAGGAGGTTCATACTTTCCTTTTCTTTGCTGTGATCCCCTTTGGTAAATTATTTTCTTTTTCCAAACTTCTTTCTTTTCATGAATTTCTTGAATTTTCTAGAGATAAGCACCATTTCATCATCTTTTTCACTGTCACTAGTGGTTTCTTCACTTTCATCATCTTGAGTAGAACTCTTCAATGCCATGGTCCTTTTCTTCTTTGATTTATCTTCATCAATATGTTATCGTTGCTGAAGCTCATGAGTCATCAAAGAACCAACTAACTCTTCAAGTGATAATGTGTTAGATCCTTTGCTTCTTGAATTGCAGTAACCTTGGCTTCCCATGACCTAGGCAAGGATCTTAAGATTTTTCTAGCAAGATCACTGTTAGCATAAGATTTTTCAAGACTTTTCAGTCTATTAATAATATCAGTAAATCTTGTAAACATATCAGTGATATTTTAGCTGAATCCATCTTAAATAATTCATACTTATGAACAAGCATATTTATTTTGGATTCCTTGACTTAATTAGTATCCTCATGAGTGACTTCAAGTCTATCCCAGATTTCTTTAGCATACATGCAAGTAGATATACTATTAAACTCATTTGCATCAAGAGAACAATAAATAACATTGATAGTTTTTGCATTTAATTGAGCTAATTTCTTTTCTTTCTCATCCCATTCTGATTCAGGTTTTGGGATATCAAGATTATCAATCTTAATGGTGGGTGTATGTGGTCCATTAATTATGATTCCCCATAAATCATAATCAAGTGCTTGAATGAAAATTTTCATACGTGCTTTCCAATACATGTAATTTGTTCATTGAACAAAGGTGGTATATTAGTTGATTGTCCCTCAGTCAACATAGATCCCATTTGGATTACTACTGATCTTTGGCTCCAAGCTAATTAAAGCTATAGAAATCAAGAGCATGCTCCTCTGATACCACTTGTTGCCCAGATGTAGCAACCCAAGAGGGGGGTGAATTAGGTATTTAAAAAATTAATTACTTGCGTAGATATGTGCTTTATCACTAATTAAAATTTAATTGAAAGCAGTGTAGTGAAGTGCACACAACAATATTACAGAAATTATGCAAGCAATCACAAACACAAGAAGGTTTATAGTGGTTCGGTGCCAAACTCAGCACCTACGTCCACTCTCGAAAAACCCTTGAAAATTTCACTCTAATTGTATCACAACGATTACAACCCTTAGCCTTCCCCGGCTAGTCCTCTTATTTTCATGGCACAAGGCAGCCAACCCCTAGCTTTACCCGGCTAGTCCTCTTGTTTCACGGCACAAGAAAGCCAAACCCCTAGCCTTACCCGCTAGTCCTCTTGTTTACGTCACAAGGAAGCCAAATAATAACCAAGGGTTAAATCCAACCCTATTACAAGAATGTTCAGAATAGATAAGAACAAACGGCTTCTAAAATGAGCAAATATTCAAAGTAATGCTTTACAACTTTTGTAGCAAATCTTCAGTAATAAATGTAGATCTCCGAAGTAGCTGAAGCTTTGAATGCTTGAAGGCTTTAATAGATCTGGACGACTTGAGCAGTGAATGATCTTTATGATTTCTCAACTTTAATGCACAGAAACTTGCTTTCAATCACTCAGAAAATATGCAATAAAAGCTTTTTCTTCTTGGATTTCTTTCTCTTCTTTTTTGTCCTCAGATTCATCATTTCCTTCTAATCTTAACTATTTAAAGCATTTCAACATCAAAGATATACGTTAGATTCAGTTCAAACAAATGGAAAGTAAAACGGAAAGAAAATATAACCGTTGAGATTATTTTCTTGAGCATTGAATGCACTGAATCCATTTGAGGAAGGAAGATCTCTGCCATAATCCAAGAGATCAAAAGTCAGTATAGCTAAAAATAGAAATTAATAGAAGAGAGAGAGAGAGAGAGCATGCCCAAGCTTGCAATCAATATCAGTAGTTGGCTGGAAGTAATTTCTAGTTAACTACTTTACAAAGGAGATCAGCTAGGTTGGGAGTAGCTAGCTAAAAGCATTTTTCAGTTAGCTAGATTCAAAGAGCACATGGCCTGAAGAGAGATAGATCAGCCCACAAGCAAGCTAAAAGCAATTTTTAGTTAACTAGTTTGAAATCCCAAATGGCTAGAGAGAGTTCTGCAAAAAGTAGTTAGCTCCTTAGCTAATTCAAACATGGATTCATACGGCCAAGAGAAAGAAGAGCCATAAAGTAGTTAGCTTCTTAGCTAACTCAATCTTGCATCCACATGGCTTGAAGAGAGAAGTAGTTAGCTCTTTAGCTAACTTGATCTTGCATCCACACGGCCATGAAGAGATCTGCAAAAAAGTAGTTAGTGACAAAGGTTCTTAGTTAGTTTAGAAACACATCAAGTTAACTCCCCAGTTAACTGGATTCAAACAAGGTTCGGTCATGTACCTGGCAAGGAAAAAGTAGTTAACTAACAAGAGATTCTAGCTGGCTAGAAAGACAACTAGCTAGCTCCCTAATTAACTAAATCCAAACATGATTCAACCAACACTGTAACTGGGAAAAAGTAGTTAGCTAAAGAAGGGATCTAGCTAGCTAAGAAGGGATCCAGCTAGCTAGCCAGTCAACTAACTTCAACATGCATTCGGCCAGCACAGTAACAGAGAAAAAGTAGTTAGCGAGCAAGGGAAATCAGCTAGCTAGAAGAAGGGGAAAGCTAGCTACCCAGCTAACTAAATCCATGAGGCATTCGGCCAGCTATAGAATAAGGATAAAGTAGTTAACTAAAGTATACATCTAGCTAGCTAAGAGAGGAGGAAAGCTAGCTAACCAGTTAACTAAATTTACTATGCATTCAGCTAGGCTAAAGGCAAGAGAAAAGTAGCTAACTAAAGAGGAAACTCAGCTAGCTAAGAAGGAAGTCAAGCTAGCTGCCCAATTAGCTAGGAGAAAGCATGGTTCGGTAGGCTAATGGCATGGAAAAATAGCTAGCTAGCAAGTGAGATCAGCTAGCTAAGAGAGGAGATAAGCTAGCTCCCAAGCTAACTATTTTCACCATGAATTCGGCCAGTCACAGAACCAAGCCAAAATAGCTAACTAGTAAAGCAACATAGCTAGCTCCAAGGCACAATAAGTTAATTATCAAGGTAGCTTATAAGAGAAAAATGGCTGGGGTATTCTTCCATGAAATTTTTGCTTGATAAGGCTTATTTGTAAGGCACCTATACTTTTTGCATTAATCTTAGTTTTCATAATAAATAAAATTAGTCTTTACTTAATTGTTTTATAATCATCAAAATCTATTTAGGGCCAACAGCGTATGCCCTAAATCCAATCAATTGAATGCTATATACATTCTGTGAATACAAATCAAATAAAATATTTCTTTATCTATCCAGATATCTTTTATTATATATTTGATATATTTGTCTTTGAGATAAAGTCCAAAAGAATGTGAACTGTGCATATGAATTTATAATAGAGATTACAAATTGTGAGATCCAAATTGCATGTTATGGTTTAATTCTTTAAATTTTTCTAGTCGATGTGTAGATGGGACTGGACACCATCAACACCGTGAGACTGGTACACATTGCATATCCTCATCCTTGGGGTGGGTGAGCAACTGATTTCACAAACTAAAGTATGAAGATATTTGGTAGATGTGTGGATGCTCATTATTGTAACGATGCATTGGATGACCCGTATAGAGTTTCCATATGGATATTCTATATAGTGTCAATGGTTGATCTCTAACGACGGTGGTGCAAGTGATCCTTTGACTTGAGATCTTCATTACATCTCATGTGTGAAATGTCATGCTTTGACGATATACAAACGTCGCTCTAACCATGAGTGGTAAATATGGTGTCGGTTGGGTATGACATGAAGCACATGAAGATGGTATTTGATCAAGAAAGGATTCATCTTTCTTGATAGAAAGGGTTATATCCCACAACACTTGATGGATTAAATTGACTATTAAATCCTTGCAAGGTTGAGTTGGAATTCAAAATGGTTTCGAAGCTCTAATTCATATGAGTCAATTTTTTTTGAGATCAAGTAAACAAAGATCAATTACAGGGTTAACACATTCTATACCACTGATTGATCTAGGATATGTGATAAAGGGATTGAATCATACGGTAACCATTCATGGACAGGTATTGTTGATGGTCACATCAACAAAACCCTTAGCACTTGGGTGGTCATGATGCTTTTCTAGAGGCCTCTCATGATCTATAATCATGTTGTTGACTTGGATAAATAGTTGTCTAATCATTCCTAGGGTCAGTGATTAGGACATGATTATTGCCAACATGCTAAAGGGCCTAATGGGTCACACCATTAAGAAAAATTTTGGATGAATTATAATAGAAATTAAATTAGATTTAATTCAAATAAGATGACCAATTAAATAATTGGATAAGATTAAATTTAAAGGACATAAAATAATAGTGGATATAATCCATCATGGAGAAAGGAATTTAGAAGAAATAATTTGCACATATGATAAACAAATAATTGGATACCCAAATTTAGCTTGTTTCATGTGATGAACAGCTCTGATTATTCGGGTATGAATGACAAATCTCAGCCATGTGAAGAAGAATTCATGCCCATGGGATGGGGCATGATGAATTTCTACGGTATGATGGTGAACACATATAGATTGGGACATGTAGTTATGAGATAACTAACTTCTAATTTCAAGGGATGAGATTTTGACACATGAATCATCGATAGGGCTTGACCGCATGGAAGATGGGATCATATCCATGAGATAGATGTAATCCATCCTCATTCCTTGGATTAACGTTGCCATGAGAAGGAGAGGATCTCTTCCTCTTCCTTAGATTAACGTTGCCATGAGAAGGGAAGTCTCTTCCTCTCCCTTGGATTAAGGTTGCCATCAGATGAGACGTCTCTTTCTCTCCCTCTCTCTATTAATATGTTTCCTTTCTCTTCCTCCTCTCTAATGATAGAAAAAGATTAGATCTTTTAGATCTAAAGAGAGATCTTCTAATTTTAAAATTCTAGAAGGAAATTCAAGAGGCGCTATCACCCCTCTCTTCTAGTGTCATCTTCATACCTTGAAGGTCTTCATCCACTGTTCTCCATATGGATCACCATTAGAGGTCGAACGTGTGGACGACTGGTGACAGAGGATTCACCGGCTTCATCCTTTTCTACATTGATAAAGGACTCAGGTATAAATAGCTCTAATATTTTTGAATTTTATTTCTGATTAAATGAATCTGTTCCTAAGGATTCTGGACATCTGGAAATTTTATATTTTATCTTTCGCTATGTTTTCATGAATTTAATTCATGTTTTGAATACATAATTTTCAACTAGTGGTATCAGAGTAACCTTAGGCTACAAATTCATTAATTTGATAGAATACTTGAGTCAATATAATTGATAATATGAGTTTTTATCATGCTTCTTATTAAAATCTTGAATTATGTTCATATGTTGATAATAAATCTAAAATAAAATAAAATATTTATTATTTGATGATAAATAATATTATTTAAATTTATGCATGTTCATTATCATGTTAAAATAAAGTAGTTTGATATGTGATATCAGAAATAAAGGTTTATTATATGATAATAAACAATAATCAATTTAGATTTAATCATATATGTGTTATATTAAAATAGCAATTATTATTTATGTATGATAGATACTATATGCTGAAATTCTAAAAATTATGTTTAAGATTTAATTTTAACATGATTATTGATTGAAGATCTGATATTCATATGATAATGAATAGTAATCATAGAAAACTTATTTTCAAAAATTTGATCACGATAAGATTGTGATTAAATGTAATCATTGGGAATCTAAATTGAAATTTAAATTTTGAATTTTGAACTTGAATCTTGAAATTTAAAATTTTAACTTTGAATTCAAAAATCTTATCATGTCAAGAATCAGTTAGGGTTTGTTAGAGATATTAGGATTTACATGGGATGTGAAATCGATATGTCATAACATGCAATTAAATGATAAAAAAATTTAAATTTTAAAATTTAAATTTTTAAATTTTGAATTAAGAATTCTTATCATAATACCCTAACAAAATCACTATCTTAATTTATTATAAAATGTAATAGATGATAAAGATTTAGAAAACTTAGAATTAACCACATCATTACTAGATCCTATGATCCCAAAATTGGTCTAATCAATTAGGCTTACCTACATTGGTGTCTAAGAAAAGTGTGATCATGATTTTTAATTGATTCGTTTGTTGTCTAGAAAAATCCATTCAATATAATTGAAGGGTATGCTAAATAGGACCCCATTGATCAGCTAATTTGGCCATTGTTAAGAAAGCTCTTAATTGATTAGATCAATAAGGTTAATCAGGATAGTAGCAATTGATTTGGTCACATGGTTAGGGTTCCTAAATTAAATAGTGGTTAGGGATCCTAATTTGATTAGAAATTCCAATCATAAGATTTGATCTTATGATTTTTTAGGTTAATAAAGATTAATCTAAAATTTACATATAGGATATGTAACTTAGCATAGTACAAATATTTTACATGTATGATGGGACCTATATGCGCTAAATCCTTCATGAATATTAAGTCATAGCCTTTCATTGTTTATATGATACAAAATCATTAGGTCATGAGATTTATCATGCCAAAGCTGAGGTCGAGTGTATTTATGAGGAGTTGATTATGGAACAATGGGTTGACTTAACTAAATTAGCTGGCATATTTGGCCAAAGTCAGGGTCAGTCTAATCTAGAGGCAAACTTTAGGGTGATCACATATGGATGTGATTGACAAGGCAAAGTCCCCTAAATGATCTAGGAGTCACATTAGATGTAATTGATGATAATCTACCAAATTTGGCTTAACGAGATTTGTTGTGCCAAAGCCAAGGTCAAGGTAATTCTAATGAGGATCTAGCCCACTAAGAAAATTGAATGACAATCTCTCAAGATTAATAGAGAGGGCTATTAACCTTGATAAAATAGTGGAGAAACCAATTTAATTAAAAATCTTAAAATTACCATATCAAGTCGGTGATTAGTATTCATAGCAATTGACTCATTCTATTTTTTATGTAGGTTATCAGAGAAACCATGAGTGTAAACATCAACCTTAGGAGTATCTTAGAATCTAACAAATTGACTGAACTCAACTTCCCTGATTGGCTTAGGAATGTAAGGATCGTTCTTCAATTCAAAAAAATTATTTTTGTCCTAGATGAGGTTGCACCGGAGGTCCCATCAGGGATGCTCTGACTGATGTTCATGTGGCATACAACTGTATAAAGATGCTAAGAAAATGGCCACATGTTTGATGTTGGCCTCGATGTCACCTGATCTTTAGAAACAGCATGAGTATATGAATGCTCAGGAGATATTGATGCACCTGCAAGAGTTGTTTGGTGCACAGTCTCGCTATGAGAGATTTCAGACCTCTAGAGAGCTATTTCAGTGCAAAATGATTGAGGGTTCATCAGTGTGCCCACATGCTAAAAATGATCAATCTGATTGAGAAGTTGCACGATTGAATTTTGTGATGGATCATGAACTGAGTATTGACTTGGTTCTACAGTCACTACCTCTCAGCTATTCGCAGTTTGTTCTTAATTTCAACATGAACAAGTTAGAGGCATCTCTACCTGAGCTTGCGAATATGCTGACGAATGCCGAGCCCAACATTAAGAAAGAAAAGGGGCAGGTTATGGTTGTGGAGTCCTCTAACGCTCGTAAGAAGCGGCCAAAGAAGAATAAGGTCCAAAAGGCCAAGGCAACTAAACCAAATAAGGGTATTAAGAAAAATAAAGTAGCCAAGGGGAAGTGTCACTTCTATGGCAAGGATGGGCACTGAAGCGAAACTGTAGGGCTTATCTGGCTAGCTTAAAAGAAAATAAATATACGTGCTTCTACATTAGGTATATTTATGATTGAGATATTTTCTTTTACTTCTTATTCTACTTCGGTATTGGATACCGGTTGTGGATCTCATATTTGTATTAATATGCAGATGATAAGAAAGTAGAAAGCTGGAGAAAGATGAAGTGATCCTGTGCATGGGAAATGGAGCAAAGGTTGGTACTTTAGCCGTAGGATTTTGTTCTTTGTCTTTGCCTACTGGGCTTGTAATGGAGCTTAGTAATTGTTACTATGTTTCAAACATAACAAAGAATATTATTTCATTTTATGCCTTGTAAATGATGGATATACATTTGATATTAAATAAAGGAATTTTAATTTTAAAAATAAATATTCTTTGGTTCTGCTGAAATGTTCAACGGGATTTATGTTTTGAATTTACAATGCCCTGTTCTCAATGTAGAAACTTAAGAAATTAAAATCATATAATTCTAAGAATTCATACCTATGGCACTATCATTTAGGCCATATAAATGAAACACATTTAACCAAGTTACATAAGGATGGCTATTTGGGCTCATTCGATTGGGAATCATTTGAGGGATGTGAGTCGTGCTTACATGGCAAAATGACTAAGTCATCTTTTACTAAAAAGGGTGAGCGAGCAACTAATGTTTAGGACTAGTACATTCTGATATATGTGGTCCTATTAATATCAAGCAATAGGAGATTTTTCTTACTTTATCACATTCATAAATGACCACAGTATGTATGGTTACGTATATATGATGAAGCACAAATATGAAGCCTTTGAAAATTTCAAAGAATTCAAATCCGAGGTAGAAAGACAAAGTGGCAAAAGTATTAAGATACTTTAATCAGATCGAAGTGGGGAATACTTAAGCCATGTATTCTTAGAATATTTGAAGGAGAATGAGATTCTCTCTTAGTGGACTCCTCCTGGTATGCCACAGCATAATGGTGTATCAGAAAGGAGGAATCGCACATTATTAGATATGGTGCGATCAATGATGAGCCTTGCAAACCTTCCAAAATATTTTGGGGTTATGCACTACACATAGCCGAATACACTCTAAACTGAGTTTCATCTAAGTCGATTAGTTCCACTCCCTATGAGATATGGTGTGGAAAGAAACCATCCCTTAGTCATCTAAGGATTTGGGTTGCTATGCTTATTAAAGCGTAATGAGTTGGACAAGTTTGGAGCTAGATCAACAAGTGTAATTTTGTGGGTATCCTAAAGAAACAAAAGGATACTACTTCTACCACCACTCGAGCAAAAGGTTTTGTCTCAAGGCATGCCATATTCCTAGAGAATGAGATTTTCTAAGAAACGGTAGTGGGAGAAATATTGAGATTAGTGAAACTCAAGAACCACAAATTAACACAGACCGATTAGATGACATGGAGCAAATGCCAAATGCAGTGGGAGTTGAGCAGGAGACTCAACTCACATTCAGGCAACATTTACGTGAGCCTCTATCAGAAATGATGAGCAACAGGTAGCTCCAAGTACACATCAGCTACGTAGGTCTAGTAGAACATATCATATTCCTGAGAGATATGGATTTCTTATAGAAGATGATGAGCCTACTAACTACGAGAAGAAATATGACATTGACTCCAAGAGATGGCTTGAAGCCATGAAGTCTGAAATGGACTCCATGTACGACAACCAGTATGGACCTTTGGTTGATCCACCTAAAGGGATAAAACCCATTGGTGCAAATGGATCTTCAAGAAGAAGATGGACATGGATGGTAATGTGATTACCTATAAGGCAAGGCTAGTTGCAAAAGGTTACAAGCAAAGGCAAGGTGTTGACTTTGATGAAACCTTTTCCCTGTAGCCATGCTTAAGTCCATAAGGATTTTGCTTGCGATTGCAGCCTATTACGATTATGAGATATGACAAATGGATGTCAAGACCGCCTTCCTAAATGGTGATTTAGTGGAGGATGTGTATATGACACAACCTGAGGGTTTTGAGTCCATTGATTCTAAAAGGTATGCAAGCTGCAAAGGTCCATTTATGGACTTAAGCAAGCCTCTAGAAGTTGGAACATCCATTTGATGAAACAATCAAAAGTTTGATTTTATCAAAAATGAGGATGATCCATGTGTGTACAAGAAGGTTAGTGGGAGTGTTATTATTTTCTTGATATTATATGTAGATGACATATTATTGATAGGAAACAATGTATCCTTGCTACAAGAAGTGAAGGATTGGTTGTCCAGCAAGTTTTCATGAAAGATTGGGAGAAGCAGCCTACATACTGGTATTAAGATATATAGAGATAGATTTAGGAAGGTTGCTTGGATTGTCCCAATCAACGTACATAGATAAAGTGCTAAAACGGTTTAGCATGGAGGAATCCAAGAAGGGATTCCTGCCGGTATCGCATGGGATACATCTCTCCAAGGACATGAGTCCTAAGACCCAAAGGAGAGAGAGCACATGAATAGGATTCCATATGCCTCAGCAATCGGATCCATCATGTATGTGATGCTATGTACGAGACCTGATGTTTCTTATGCTTTGAGTATCACTAGTAGATACCAGGCAAACCCTGGTGAGAAACATTGGATGGCCATCAAGAATATCCTTAAGTACTTACGAAGGACTAAGGATATGTTCTTGGTTTATGGAGGACCCAAACTCATAGTTCAGGGTTATATGGATTCTAGTTTTTAGTCTGATAAAGATGATTATAAATCTCAATCAGGCTATGTCCTTACACTCAATGGTGGTGCAGTCAGTTGGAAAAGTTCCAAGCAGAGATGACTGCCGACTCTATGACCGAGCTGAGTACTTGCAACATCAGATGCAGCCAAAGAAGCAGTTGGATCAAAAAGTTTATCACTGAACTTAGTGTGGTTCGAAGCATTGCTGATCCAGTACACTTGTATTGTGACAACAATGGAGCTATTGCGCAAGCTAAGGAGCCAAGGTCTCATCAGAGTCTAAACATGTACTCAGAAGATATCATGTAATTAGAGAGATTATTGGTAGAAATAATATAAAAATAGAATGAGTCTCCACTAAGGATAATGTAGCTGATTCGCTCACTAAAGCCCTACCGTAGTAGAAGCATGATAGTCATGTTAAGTCACTCAGTATTAAATACATGGATGATTGGCTCTGGTGCAAGGTGGAAGATTGTTAGTGTATGCCTAAATCCAATCGGATTGAATACTATATATATTCTATGAATACAAATCAAATAAAATTATTTCTTTATCTATCCAAATATTTTTTATTATATATTTGATATATTTGTCTGTGAGATAAAGTCTAAAAGAATGTGAACCATGCATATGGAATTTGTAATAAAGATTACAAATTATGAGATCCAAATTACACGTTATGGTTCGATTCTTTAAATTTTTCTAGTCGATGTGTAGATGGGGCTGGACATCATCGAACACCACGAGACTGGCACACATTGCATATCCTCAACCTTGAGATGAGTGATGCGTGTCGTAGCGTAATGATTAAAACACCTTAATTTCACTAATAGATTAGCGAGAGTAAGGGATCAAATCCACATGGACTTTAGTGGTTATCTTAAAATAAATTTATGCAATTAGAAATTTAAATAAATAGACAATAAGAATAATTAAGATATGATCTATCTTAATGAGAGCACGGCCTGTACCCATAGATCATGGCCCATCCCTTTTAAGAATAGACCAATCAAAAATTATTTTCACTTGAAGAAAATTTACTAAGAATTAAACATGAATAAATATTTTATTTTACAGCATCAAAAGGAATAAATAAAAATTAAAATAAAAAACTCTTCTTCCCTGACATCAAGAAGGCAGCATCAATAAGGTTATAGCAGCTTTGGATATGCTTACAGACTGAACTCTTCAGGATCCTTGCTTCCTGAACCGGACCAGCACCTCCCAAAACTCCAAACTGAGGGAACGTCTTTCTAGACTCTCGAGCGTACGATCACCTCACAAACGCCTCTTCTTCTTCCTCTGTTTGGGATGCCTCTTACCTCTGCCCAGGCAGAACTATTTATAGATGCTCATACGCGGAGAGGACGCGAAGAGAGCATGAAGAAATTATGAAGAGATCATGCCTCCCTATTTCCATACCAGATGCCCGGATGCAGAAAGAACGTGGCTTCCTAACTATTTCATATCTGATTCGAAGCTCGAACGGATGCAGAGGAATTGCAAAGAGATTGTGGATGATTTTTCAATTTGTTTGCATGATCCATGAATGCGGAGAAGACAGAGAAATCATGGAGAGATCATGAACATCCATATCATATGCTTAGTTTGTTTGCGTATTTCATGAACACGGAGAGAACGCGCTGATTTCTTTCCAAATTTGAGATTCTTTCCCGATTTGGAACCCGAATGAAATGCGAAGAGATTTCAGAGAGATAGTGGATGATTCGCCTTCCAATTTGAGAGTCTTCAATCCCATTTATTTTCTGATTGGTTAGTGGAGTGATAGAATTGGAAGGAAAGAAGAATCGAAAAGAAAATGAACCTGTGAAGACTGCGATTGAACTCAGCAATTGGTTTGCCGAGTTTGCTTTGAGATGCATGCATATAAAGATAAATCCTTGTAAATTTAATTTTGAGCTCATTTTAAGTCCAATTTGAGTGTTGTTTGCATCGTTGGACTCCTAAAATTGAGCTTTTTAAGTTGATGAGATTTTACCTAAAATATTATATAAAATTAAATAATAAATAATAAATAAATTTGACCTATTAATTAATAGGTTTATGATGATTATTTATGTGTTTATCACTCCCCCCAACTTGAATCTTACTCATCCTTGAGTAAATAAGGAATCTAGAATTATGTACCAAGCTAGTCTAAGAATTGATAGTTATCTCACAATTCTAAAATCAAAAGATTTTTGGTTAGATCATAAGAGAGGTGCTTCATCGGATTATCAAGTTTATCCATTTAGTGATAGAGTGCAGTCCATAAGAATTTATAGAAATCTTCCTTCACCAACTTTTTACTTCTCTGTTTAAGTCCTCTAACTTAATTTGGGTTGGGTGTAGTACTTTTTATAATTTATTCTCCTTATTTATTTATTTATTTATGTGTAAAGTTAATGCAATGTCCTAACCCTTTGCTTTCTAGTTGACCCTTGTAGCGAGCTTTAGGCCAATGGCTCCTAAACCAGTTAGTTTTAGGGCATTAGGTGTAAAACACCCTTCAAACTTACTGACTCAAGTCAAAAAGGCTTCAGGTAGGACTGACTTTACTTAGGTTCTTTCACATTCTCATCTTTTTATGCGAACAACATACTTGCTTAGGTAACGGGGTTTGGTTACTTAATGAAAGATTCTAAGAACCTAATTTATTAACTTTAAGAGAGATTCTCTTTTTTTTCTTTTTTTTATATGACATTTTCACCTATACCCTTATTAAGTAGATTGTACTATTAAGATCAGTGATCATGAGGGTTGGAATTATTTCAAAAAAAATTTCTAGGCTAAACCCTACCTTTTATTAGGTTTTCTTAATAATTTGATCCTCAGTATCTCCAAAATATCTAACCATTAATCATTCATTAATTAGAATGCTTGATTAACTTCAAATCAAGACAAAATTTGGTACATACATACTAATTATAGTTTACTCAAGGATTTACTTATTCTCCCCCCAACTTAATTTTCATTTTCCCTAATGAAAGAAAAATTAATTTCAAGGAAAGATACTACCTGGTGAGTATTTGAAGGTTGGAGGTTTCATTGTTGTCATACTTCTTTCAATCTACTTTGTTGCTCTTCTCTGGTCATACTAGGAAAATAGAAAGTTAAAAATAACTGATAAGCTGGGTTGCCTTCCAAGAGCACTAAGTTTAAAGTCTTCAACCAGACTATGCTACTCATTATGATAATGTTGGGTTCATAAGATCAATTATTTCAACAACTTCTCTCATTAATTTCTTCTATATATTTTTCAAACGTTGACCATTTACCTTAAAATATTCTCTTGCTTAGGATCTTTGAGTTCTATCGCCCCATGGGAAATACTTGAGTTACTATAAAAGGTCCATTCCATCGTGAACGAAGTTTTTTAGGGAAAAGATGTAATCTTGAATTGTAAAGCCATACTTTTTGATTTGGTTCAAAAGTTTTTCTATTAATAAATTTGTTTTGATATGCTTTGGTTCATTCTTTATAAATTTTTGAGCTCTCGTATGCATCATTTCGTAGCTCTTCTAACTCATTCAATTGAAGTTTTCTAATAACACCTACCTTTTTTATATCATAATTAAATTACTTGATAGCCCAAAATGCACGGTGTTTTAATTCTACAGGTAAATGGCAGGCCTTTCCAAATACGAGCTGGTAAGGAGACATTCCTATGGGAGTTTTAAATGCAGTACGATAAGCCCATAATGCATCATCCAAACATTCTGACCAATCTTTCTTATCGGGTCTCACCATTTTCTCAAGAATGTTTAATTTCTCTATTTGATATTTCAACTTGGCCACTGGTTTGGCGATGGTAAGGTGTAGATACCTTATGAGTAATTCTATATTTTTTCATTAACCCTTCAAAGTGTCTATTCATGAAATGTGTACCCCCATCACTAATTATAGCCTTTGGCATCCAAAACGACTAAGGATATTATTGAATAAACTTGATTACAACTTTATGATCATTGGTTCGAGTTGCCATGGCTTCAATCCATTTTGACACATAATCAACTGCTACTAGAATGTATTCAAATCCAAAAGAGGAAGGAAATGGGCCCATAAAATCAATATCCCATACATCAAAATTTCTACAACCAATATAGGGTTTAGGGGCATCATATCTTTTCGAGAAATATTTCCTGTTTGTTGACATTGGAGACAATTACGACCAAATTCGTGTGCATCTTTAAAAAGAGTTGGCCAATAAAACCCACTTTGCAGTACCTTTGCTGCATTTTTCTTCCACTAAAATGTCCCTCACAGGCAAGAGAATGACAAAAGTTAAGTATGCTTTTGAAATTCACTCTCGGAAACACATCACCTAATCACCTGATCCGAATAGTACTTAAATAATTCAGGGTCTTCTCAAAAGTAATATTTGATTTATGAAAAAAAATCTATCTTTTTCTTGTTTTGTCCAGTGAAAAGGTACTTTTCCTATTGCCAAATAATTCCTAATGTGGGCAAACCAGGGAAGACTACTATGGAAAATTGAAAGTAGTTGCTCATCAGAAAACCTATCTCTGATTATTTCTTTATTATTCCATTGAGATCCTAGAGATATGATCTACTACCATATTTTCGGAACCCTTCTTATCTAAGATTTTTAGGTCAAATTCTTGTAGTAGAAGGATCATCCAATCAGTCTGGGTTTTGTATCCTTTTTTGATAATAGATGCCTCAATATTGCATGATCAAATAAACTAAAACCTTAGACCCTAACAGATATGATAAAATTTTTCTAGGGAAAACACAACTGCTAGTAATTCTTTTTCAATGGTAGTATAGTTCATTTGTGCATCTGAAAGAGTTTTACTAGCATAATAAATTACATGGGGTTTTCGATTGAGTTTCTATTCTAGAACTGCCCCTACAGCATAATCAGAAGCATCACACATGATTTTGAAAGGTATGGTCCAATCTGGGGCTTGATAATTGGTGCAGTGGTCAAAGCAGTTCACAGGATGTTATAGGCTGTTAGATAATCTTCATCAAAATTAAAAGAACTATCTTTGGCTAGCAAATTACATAAGGGTCGAGAAATTTTACTGAAATCCTTGATGAAGCATCTGTAAAAACCAGCATAGCCAAGGAAAGATCGTACTTGTTTAATTGAGGTTGGGGTGGTAGATTTGAGATCAATTCAACCTTGGCTTTATTAACCTCAATTCCTCGCTTTGAAACAATATGTCCAAGCACAATTCCTCACGAACCATAAAATGGCTCTTCTCCCAACTTAGGACTAAATTTATTTTATACATCGTTTCAGTACCTTAGTCAAGTTCTCAAGGTAGCTATCAAATGAAGCACCAAAAACTAAAAAAAGCATCCATAAATACTTCCAAAAATTGACCAATCATATCAGAAAATATGGCCAACATACATCGTTGAAAAGTGGCTGGTGCATTACAAAGACCAAATGGCATGCGTCTAAAGGAAAATATTCCAAAGGGACAAGTGAAGGTGGTCTTTTCTTGATTTGCAGAAAATATGGGGACCTGATTGTATCCTGAATATTCATCTAAGAAACAAAAGAAACTTTGTCCCACTAGCTATTCCAGAATTTGGTTAATAAAAGGCAAAGAGAAGTGGTCTTTCCTAGTCACGACATTCAACTTTCGATAATCTATACACACTCTCCAACTAGTTGATGTGTGAGTAGGAATTGATTCATCCTTTCCATTTTTAATCATTGTAATACCTAACTTTTTAGGTACTACTTGGATTGGACTAACCCATTGACTATCTGAAATTGGATAAATGATACCAGCATTAAGTCATTTTACTACTTCTTTCTTAACAACATCCCTCATGTTCAGATTTAGCCTCCGTTGAATGTCTCTATGTGGTTTGTCTTCAATTTCACTATGAATGTGGTGCATGCAAACGGAAGGGTCAATTCCTATTATCCATCCAATTGCCTCTTTATGTTCTTTAAGTATATCTACCAATTTATCTTCCTATTCAGAGGTTAGGGTAGATGCAATGATTACCAGAAGGGTATCATTGGGTCTAAGGAATGCATATTTTAAGTTAGCAGGAAGAGGTTTCAATTATAATTCGGGTGGTGCTTCCAGGATGGTATTAAAGGGCTTGGTTTAGTTAGAAGTGGTTCATATTTTATAGTCCAAGGAGGGATGGTGTCAAACTTAGGTGGTTCTAATAACAGGTTTATCTCTTTGGTGTACTCATCAATATCAAAGTCATCTATTCCAAAATATGTAAGACATGTTTGTAAAGGATCCAAATCAAGCAAACTTTGAAATTTTTATCTACAACTTCTTCGGTCATGCTTACTTCATTTAAATCATACACAGATGGTCCTTGGAAAGCATTGAAAATATTTAATCTTATCTTCTTGTTTCCAAAAGATACATCCATAACACCTGTTCTACAATTTATACATGCATTAGCGGTAGCCAAAAAGGTCTTCAAGAATGATGGGAATTTGGTTAGGATTATCGCTAGATTCCATATCTAACACAAGAAAGTCGACGGAAAATAAAATTTATCTACCTTCACTAATACACTTTCAATATTCCATGAGATACTTTGATTGATCTATCTGCCAATTGTAATGTTATCATCGTGGGTTTCAACTCTCTGAATCTGAATAGCTCAAACACTAAACTTGGGAGAAGGTTTACACTCGCACCCAAATCTAGTAATGCTTTTTTGATTGTGAAGTTCTCTATGACACATGATATAATCAGGGTACCAGGATCTTTTAGTTTGGGTGGGTTATTTGCTGAACAACTGAGCTGACTTGCTCAGTCAACTGGATCTTTTTTGGTATTTGTGTCTTGGCTTTCCATTTTTGTGTACATAAATCCTTCAGAAATTTGTCGTAAGTTGGAACTTGCTTGATAGCATCGAGAAGAGATAAGTTTATTTGAACTTGCTTAAATAACTCACTCAAGCATCTCATTCATTTTTATATTCTTCTTGTCTAAAGGCAAAGGAGATTCTAAAGCATTAGGAAATGGGGCTTTACGTGTGATTGCTTGATCATTGAATTCCTTTTCTTCTTTATTTCTTCTCTTTTCTGGTTTAGCCACTTCTAATTTCTGGATTGGTTCAGGTGGGTTCAATGTTTTTCACTTCTTAGAGTCATGACTGATTTAGCATGTTCTGGGAATTTGTCAGGACTATTGGAACCCTCAGCCATGAATTGTCCTTTCAGATTATCGATAGGCTGACTAGGTAACTTACCTCCTTCCTTCTACTGAATGTTGTGGCTAATTGACCTATTTGAGTTTCTAGTTTTGCAATAGATTGTGTGTAGGAGTGAAGGATTTGAGTATTCATTTCTAGCCCTTTTAATGCTTGTAACACCTTGTCTTTGAAAGTAGGATGATTATTCGGTGGAGGTTATGGGATGTTTGGGTATTGTGAATATGGCATGCTTCTAAAATTGGTTTCCGATTATTAGGTCTGATTGATGATGAATTGGTTACAGGTTGAGGTTTCCAAAAAAATTTGGGTGATTTCGCTAGCCAGGATTGTAAGTATTTGCATATGGATCATTTCCTATTCTAGGAGCCAATAGGGTTTGGGCTTGGTGGGCTTGCTCTTGAACAAGCTCAGAAAATTGATATGCAGCTGGACATTCTCCTATAGAATGAGTCAGACTTGAGCAAATTATACAAACATTATGATTTTGAATAGATGGGAAGAGGTGTTTCCAACTTGTAGAATCGGTCAAGTTTCTGGGATAGTTCATCTACCTTAGTATAGATATCTATAGAATGACATATTTCATATATTCCACCTCTTTTAGGTTCTATGGGAGGGTCTCTATGAGCAACTGACATGTGATGTAATGAATTCTCACTCAATGTCTCAAAGAGTTGCCAAGCTTCGTGTTCATTCTTTAACATAAATGTCCCACCACATGAAGCATCAACCATTTGCCGGTACTTTTCTGATAATCCATCATAAAAACATTGAACTAACTGCCATTTAGGTATGACATGATGCGGATATTTTCTAATCAATTCTTTTAATCTCTCCCATGTCTCATGAAATATCTCACCATCAGTCTGAAAAAAAACTTGTTATGGCTTTTCTAATTTGATTTGTTTTTTCTATAGGAAAGTATTTCTTAAAAAACTCTCTCTGAAGATGATCCCAAGTTGAAATTGTTATAGTATCTAATGAATTTAACCAATATTTGGCTTTGTCCTTAAGAGAAAATGGGAACAACTTAAGTCTAAGAGCATTGTCAGAAAAATTTTGAATTTTTACGATCGAACAAATCTCCAAGAATTCATCTAAGTGTTTGTATGGATCCTCATTTGTAAGTTCATAAAATGAAGGTAACATTTGAATTACACATGACTTGATCTCATATTAAGTGGCCTCCACTGGATGCACTTAAATGCAAGGAGATTAGGTATAATTTGAAGGAGTGAAATATTCTTTTAACTATCGTGGTGGATCATTTTCGTTATTAGGGTCTATAATTCTAAGTCTGTTTGCTCTAAAGATTCTTTCTATCTTAGGATCTAAGGGTATGAGGTTGGGTTGTAACAATCGACGACCAAGCATACACCCTACCAGTTCTCTCTAAAGCAAATAGTAATTTAGTTTTTTTTTTTTACTAATGTAATAGAAGAGAATATTCTAAAGAAAATATCCTAAAAGATTCCTAGAACTAATAGCAATGAAGAATAATTTAATTAGGAATTAATAATTATTAGCAATCAAGTTAAAAAGATTAAACTCTCTACTCTAGGTTTAACCTAGATCTAGACAGCTCGTAACTTTCAAACCGTCTTGGAGCCCTCCAAGTCAAAAATTAGCTGATCAACTGGCCAGTTAAGAATAAGGTCAGTGGGAGTCCCTCCATCACTTACTAAGTAAGTTAACGAAACCAATTAAGTAATCACTTTCCTTTTCTTTTCTAGATACCAGTTAAGCAGTCAATCTCGACCCGGTCCAACTCTTTTGGGTGTCTTGTCCTATTGAGCTCGAGTTCCTTAGGGGCTGACATCTAGTTAATTTTAAAATTAAAGGCTTGGGTTAATGCAAAATAAAGGATGTGGTTTATGGGCCAAGGAAGGGTGATCAACTCCCTACCTTATCTTAATTAGGGATTTGTGCTCTTAAAGTTCATTATAAAAAGGTATGCAACAAGCAGATGTCAAGCTCTTGAAGAAATTAATCTACTTACTTTTTTTTAGATTTTTGTGGTTAAGTTTCTAATTCCCTAATAAATTAAAGATGCCAATGGAAATATTTTGAGTTTTGTAGAAAATAAATTTACCTAAGTCAATCTAAGCATAAAAAATAAATAAAATAATTTTTATTTTTATTATTTTATTATTTTATTTTTATTATTTTATTATTTTTTTTTAAAAATGATTATGTTTTATGGAAAGTGTCTTAGGGTTTTCTTCCATGTTCTTTAAGTTATGTTAATTAAAAAAAAGTTGATTAGGTTAAAAGTGGATTTATGATTAGAAGGAAAATATTTTTTATGTTAAAAAGAAAATAACAAAATCTAACAATTAAGGTAACTAAAAAAGAATAAAATTAATAGAAAATTCATGATATTTTTTTAAAAAATTTAAATTTAAAATTTTTTAAATATTTTTTTTAAAATAACTACACTTAAGTCCCGGCAACGGTGCCAAAATCTGATGCGTGTCATAGCGCAACGATTAAAATACCTTAATTTCACTAATAGATTAGCAAGAGTAAGGGATCAATCCACAGAGACTTTAATGGTTATCTTGAAATAAATTTATGCAATTAGAAATTTAAATAAATAGATAATGAGAATAATTAAGATATGATCTATCTTAATGAGAGCATGGCCCATACCCATAGATTCGACCCGTTCCTTTTAAGAATAGACTAGTCAAAATTATTTTCACTTGAAAAAAATTCACTAAGAATTAAACATGAATAAATATTTTATTTTAAAGCATTCAAAGGAATACATAAAAATTAAAACTGAAAACTCTTCCTCCCTGACATCAAGAAGGCAACAGCAGCAAGAAAGCAATAGCAGCTTTGGATCTGCTTCCACTGAATTCCTTAGGATTGTTGCTTCCTGAACCAGACCAACGCCTCCCAGAACTCCAAACCGAGGGAATGTCTTCCTGGACTCCTGAGTGCACGATCGCCTCACAAATGCCTCTCCTTCTTCCTCTGTTCGGGATAACTCTCACCTCTGCACAGCCAGAACTATTTATAGATGCTCATACACGAAGAGGACACGAAGAGAGTGCAGAGAAATCACAGAGAGATCATGCCTCCCTGTTTCCATACCAAACGCCTGGATGCAGAAAGAACGTAGCTTCCTAACTATTTCAGATCTGATTCGAAGTTCGAACGGATGAAGAGGGATTACAAAGAGATTGTGGACAACTTTTCAATTTGTTTGCGTGATCCATGAACGCGAGAAGACACAGAAGAAATCATGGAGAGATCATGAACGTCCATATTAGATGCTTAGTTTGTTTGCATATTTCATGAACACGAAGAACGCACTGATTTCCTTCAAAATTTAAGATTCTTTCTCGATTTGGTACCTGAATGAAACACGAAAGATTTCGGAGAGATAGCGACGATTGTCCTTCCAATTTGAGAGTCTTCAATCCCATTTATTTCCTGATTGGTTGGTGGAGTGATAAATCAGAAGAAAAGAAGAATCAGAAGAGAAAAACGAATCAGTGAAGACTGCATTGAACTCGGCACTTGGTTTGCCAAGTTTGCTTTGAGATGCGTGCATATACAGATAAATCCTTGTAAATTTAATTTTGAGATCATTTCAAGTCCGATTTGAGTGCCATTTGCATCGTTGGACTCCTAAAATCGAGCTCTTTAGGTTGATGAGGTTTTACCTAGAATGTTATATAAAATAATTAAATATTAAATAATAAAGGTAATTTGACCTATTAATTAATAGGTTTATGATGATTATTTGTGTGTTTATTAATGAGCAGCTGATTTCACAAGCTGAAGTATGAAGATACTTGGATATATGTGTGGATGATCGTTATTGTAACGATGCATTAGATAATCCGTATAGAGATCACATATGGATATTCTATATAGTGTTGATGGTTGATCTCTAATGACGGTGGTGCGAGTAATCCTTTGACTTGAGATCTTCATTGCATTTCATGTTCATGCTTTGACGACATATAAATGTTGCTCTAGCCACAGGTGATAAATATGGTATTGGTTGGGTATGACATGAAGCAAATGAAGGTGGTGTTTGATCAAAAAAGGATTTATCTCACTTGATAGAAAGGGTTATATCCCGCGGATACTTGATTGATTAAATTGACTATTAAATCCTTGCAAGGTTGAGTTAGAATTCGAAATGGTCTCAAAGTTCTAATTCATATGAGTTAATTTTTTCTGAGATCAAGTAAACAAAGATCAATTACAGGGTTGACACATTCCATACCACTGATTGATCTGCGATATGTGACGAAGGGATTGAATCATACGGTAACCGTTCATGGACAGGTATTGTTGATGGTCACGCCAACAAAACCCTTAGCACTTGGATGGTCATGATACTTTGCTAGAGGCCTCCCATGATTTATATCATGTTGTTGACTTGAAAAATGAGTTGTCCAATCATTCCTAGGGTCAGTGATTAGGACATGATTATTGCCAACATGCTAAAGGCCTAATGGGTCACACGCATTAAAAGAATTTTGGATGAATTAAAATAAGAATTAAATTAGATTTAATTAAGATAAGATAACCAATTAAATAATTGGATAATTTCCAATTTAAAGGAGATAAAATAATGGATATGATCCATCATAGAGGAAGGAATTTTAGGGAGAGATAATTTGCACATATGATGAACAAATAATTGGATACCCAAATTTGGCTTATTTCATGTGATGGATGGCTCTGATTATTGGATATGGATAGAAATCTCAGCCATGTGAAGAAGGATTCATGCCCATGGATGGGGCATGATAAATCTCTATGGTACGATGGTGAACATGTCCAGATTGGGGCATGTAATTATGAGATAACTAACTCCTAATTTCAAGGGCTAAGATTTTAACACATGGATTATCGATGGGGCTTGACCATATGAAAGATGGGATCATATCCATGAGATGGACATGATCCATCCTCACGTGAAGAGAAATATTCATGCCCAAGGCTAGGGGCATGTGGATCCTTGGATGCCATGAGAAGATGGGATGTCTCTTTCTCTCCCTCTCTCTATTAATACATTTCCTTTCTCTTCCTCCTCTCTGATGGTAGAAAAATATTAGATCTTTTAGACCTACAGGGAGATCTTTTAATTTTAAAATTCTAGAAGGAGATTTAAGAGGCGCTAGCAACCCTCTCTCACTAAGTGTCATCTCATGCCTTGAAGGTCTTCATCCACTCTTCTCTATATGGATTACCGTTAGAGGCCAGACGCATGGATGGCTAGTGACAAAGGATTCACCGGCTTCATCCTTTTCTACATCGATAAAGGACTCAGGAATAAATAGATCTAATGTTTTTGGATTTTATTTTTGATTAAATGAATCTGTTCCTAAGGATCCTGGCATCTGAGAATTTTGTATTTTATCTTCGCTATGTTTTTATGAATTTGATTCATGTCTTGAATACATAATTTCCAACACTCCATTCATTGTCACCAAGGCATATGACACCAAATTTTTGAAGCCGTATCAAACTAGTGGTCACATGTTCCTCCTAGGCCTACGCAGTGTAATCCCAGATCAGTCCTTTGCCCAACTACATTCTGCTAAACTTCTAACTTTTGTCCCCTCTGTCAGTTCTCTCCACCCGAATCTCAAATTCTCTTGAAGCACTAGCAAATGGCATGACTGTATAAGAGGTCATCTGACTAGTGTTATCTTATTGTAATTCCTATAATTCCTGCTGTACTTCTATGCCATCTCTTCTATGAATGATCGAGCTCTCATCAAAAGTTACATTCCTACTAATGACAACCTTCTTTTCCAAGGGATCCTATAGCTGATACCCCTTGATTCTATGCGGGTAGTCCAAAAACACTATCTTCTTTGACCTAGTGTTCAGCTTGCTCCATTCTCTAGCACCAACATACACATATTCTATGCATACAAATACCCTCAGATGATTTAGGCTTGTCTTTCCTTCAGGCCATATCTCCTCTGGAATGCCTCCATCCAACCTGGTGTGTGATGATCGATTAACCAAGTAGCTAGTTGCATCTACTGCGTCAACCCAAAATATCTTTAGAAGCCCTGCCCGTAGCCTCAAGCAGCTTACCTTTTCCAAAAGTGTTCTACTCATTCTCTCAACCATCCCATTCTATTGAGGAGTTTTCATTATTGGAAAGTGCCTTTTGATACCCCACTCATCACAAAAACTCTAAAACTCCTTGCTGATATATTTTTCACCATTATTTGACCTCAGACACTTCACACTCCTTTCTTGCTCCTTCTCCACCTCAGCCTTTCAGATTTTGAACTTGGTAAAGACCTCTGATTTCTTCTTCATGAAGTAGACCCATAACTTTCTTGAGAAATCATCTATCAGTCAAGAGGTATCTAGACCTATTCCTTCAGAAACTAGGGCTGGTCCTTAGACATCTGTGTGTACTAGCTCCAGGGGTTCTGCACTCTAGCTGTGCCAACTAAGAACTATACTCTCTTCTGTTATCCCATCTGACATGGCTCATAAATCTCCATGACTCTCAGGTCTGGAAGCAGCCTCCTCTTGCTCAGTTCTTTCATCCTATCCACGTCCTGAGGATCTTATTCTACAGCTGCTGCCTCAGATCTTTCGGTCACCATAGAGCCCTCCATCCTGTATAGGTTGTTCTTTAGCCTTCTTCCTCTCATCACCACCATAGCTTTATTGGAGATGTTTAGAACTTTGCTCCTAGCATGACTGCTGAAGTTGTATCTAGTCTACTTTAGGTATACCAGTGATACCAAATTCTTCTTGAGCTCTTGGACATGCTTTACACTGAAAGAGTGTATGACATGCCTTCAAACATCTCACCCTTATTATGCCAATCCTTGCTATCTTGCAAGGATGATTATCTCCAAGACTCACACTTCCCTCATCAACCTCTATGTATGTATTGAACTATGATCGCTTGGGAGTGAATGATGAGAACAAGCAGAATTCAGAGTCCACATCTCTGTATTATGCAGCAACATATATGTATGTATGAATCTATATTCATGTATGTATATGTGTAGGAAAAGAGTTGGATTTGACTATATGCAAGCTCTAAATTTGATCATTTTTTATTTTTAAATCCCCATAGATTTCAAGGTTACCCATCTTTTATATATATATATATATATATATATATATCACTACAAGAAAGTGGGCTTTTTGTCATGAACTTATTATGATGAAATATTTTCGTCACTATACTTATTTATAACAGTGAAATTAAAATTAAATTCATCGTAATAACTATTTAAAACGACGAAATAACTTTTCATTGTTATAATTAAAAATTATCATTAAAATCTTTTTTTTTCATTTTATTACGATAAAATTTAAATTTCTCATAATAGGTATACTTATTACGGCAATTTTTTTTACTGTAATAATGTATAATTTTTTTATAAAATCTTTTTTTCTCATTCTATTATCGCAAAATTTAAATTTCACCGTAATAGGTATACTTATTACGGTGAAATTTTTTTCATCATAATAAGGTACAATTTTTTTATATAAAATATTTTTTTTAATTCTATTGCAATAAAATTTAAATTTCACCATAATAAGTATACTTATTATGTTAAAAAAAATTTTGCCGTAATAAGGTATGATTTTTTTTATAAAATCTTTTTTTGTTCTATTATGGTAAAATTTAAATTTCATCGTAATAGGTATACTTATTATGGCAAAAAAAATTTACCGTAATAAGGTATGATTTTTTATAAAATCTTTTTTTTATTTTATTACGAAAAAATTTAAATTTCATCATAATAGGTATACTTATTATGGCAAAAAAAAATTCACCATAATAATCCCACCCGTGAAAAGATAATATCCCCCCCCCCCCACTTTTCCCTCTTTTTGTTGAAACCCTCTCTCTCCTACGATTTCTTCTTTGTGAAACCCTAAACCCCCTTCTGACACTCCGTCCGTCGACCCTCGTGAGCTCCTCTCCGCCACCACATCCTAGATGCCGAAAGCAAAGGAGAAGGTAAATCTGTGACTCCGTCTGCCGACCCCCGCGAGCTCCTCTCCGCCGCCACACCCCGGATGCCAGAACCAGAGGAGAAGGTGAAGTAGATTTCCAACTAAATCTCTTCTTTTTTTTAATCTATTTTTTTCTCAGAATCTTAGTAATGTTGGTGTTATTTCTTCAGATTTGGAGGTTGAAGTGGATTTTCAACATTTGGGCCCTTAGCTCTTCTACTGTTCCATTCTGAGTGGCTAGAGGCTAAAGCCAGTGATTCAGGAGTCGGGATGGTTTGGGTTGGAGTTTGACGTCATTGAAGAGGATTTGAAAAGGAGTTGGAGGTTGTTTCGACAAGGTAAGTTTATCTCTTCTAAAGTTGATGCTTTTAAACAAGATTTAATTAGATGCATGGCACTAATGAGACTCTATTTTCGAATATTTTGATAAGAAGAATAGCATTTGATTCACTCTTTTTCCTTTTTCTTTTCTTTTTTTTTCCACCACTGTCATTCTATGCTATAGACACAGAACCAGTGGAACAGAGGTCTTTAATTTAACCTTGTGATGCGGCTAGTGGTGTGATTAAGCCTTGTGATGTTTAGATACCTTGTCATATTTGAGATCTGGTGTTTTGAAAAAATTTTGTTGAATGACATGTACAAAATTTTGTGATGTTTAGTTGTTCTTTCGCTTGGCAATAGAATGGAATGCATGCTTAATTGTCCCTTTTGCACTACGTTCGCTGTGCCAGGTTACAGATGTCTTTAGAAAACGAAATGAATTGTGTATGAGAACATTGCATAGCTTGAAGACTAGAATTCTTTTTAGTTCACAACTCAGGCAATTATATGTATTTATCCCCCTCTTTTTCCTTGCCTATGTTCTCTAGCGTTGTGGGATCAAGTGAACTGGCAAACCTTTACAGAGGAAAAAATGTTCCTTTATGGATTGGATTGCAGGGTTAGGTTATAATCTTGTAGAAAATGATGGTTTCTTTTAGAAGATTGCTGGATAGGGACTCATGGACAAATAATTGTTGGTAAGTAGGAGCACTTATTTATTCATAGCATGTCAAAAAACCACCTT
Source organism: Calamus simplicifolius (assembly GCA_900491605.1). Taxonomy (NCBI): domain Eukaryota; kingdom Viridiplantae; phylum Streptophyta; class Magnoliopsida; order Arecales; family Arecaceae; genus Calamus; species Calamus simplicifolius. The sequence continues at coordinate 415,340 of UESW01004548.1, read as the reverse complement.
GACGTTTTCAAATTTTGGCATTATCATACAAAATATTCTTAAATCTTATTCTTTAAACCTTACCTTCTTTGGCACAACTTAACAAATTCCTTCCTCTAAACTGTGTACATGACAATTCAAACCTCTTTTTTTTTCCTTTTATTGTACGATTCTTGTTATGTAGGGAAAATATTTTACTCAGATTTGATGTATCCAACGATGCCGATTGATAAGAGTTGGATACATAAGAATCAAAATTGTCCAGAATATGATGGCGGTATTAAGTTCATAGAAAAGGCAAGGCTTTATGTTAATGAAGAAGGGAAAGATATGTTATCCTTGTGTGTGTGTTATAATGGCTTATGGCATAAGCCTGATTTAGTTAAATTACACTGTTCATTAAGGGGTTTCTCGAAGACGTATCAGACGTGGTATTTTCATGGAGAACAGTTTGAAAGCAATGTCTCGGATAAAAATGAGAATGAAGATGATGACCAAGAAAGGAAACAAGACGAGATGGTCAAAGCATTGCAGGACATCACTGGCCTAAGTGGTGCTCACACTGAGGTTCGCAATGATTATGGCAATTCGATGATGTCTAACCATGGAAGGACCGATAAAAGTAAGAAATTGGATGATCTTTTCAATGAGGTGGAATATGAGCTTTATCCTAGATGTGAAAAGTTTTCTGCTTTGACATTCTTAGTGAAGTTAATGCATATTAAGGTCCTCAATTGGTGGACAAATAAGTCTTTTAATATGTTGCTTGAACTATTGAAAGAGACATTTCCAAATGGTACTAAGATACCATCTTCACACTATGAGGCCGAAAAGAAGATGAATGAGTTGTGTTTAGGCTATGAGAACATACATGTATGCAAGCATGATTGTGCTATCTTTTGGAAGGAGAATGCCTCTTTAAAAAAATGTTTGGTATGCAACGAGCCTAGGTACCAAGTGATTGAAGACACAGGTAAGAAGATACCTTATAAAGTTATGCAGTATTTTTCACTCACACCTCATTTGAAATGTCTATATGCCTCAAGACATACAACTGAAGATATGAGATGGCACTATGATAAGCGACCGATCACAGATGGAGTGTTATGGCATCTAGCAGATGGAGAAGCATGGAAATATTTGATCAAAAGTATCCTAATTTTGCTAGTGAACCAAGAAATGTAAGGTTAGGTCTTGCTTGAAATGGATTCAATCCATTTGGAAACATGAGTAATGCATACAATATGTGGCCCATCTTTTAGTACCTTATAACTTGCCTCTATGGAAAATATGAAAGAGACATTCTTCATGATGTCGTTACTTATCCCCAGTCCTAAATCTCCAGAAAGGGATATGGATATATTTTTAAGGCTAATAGTGGATGAACTTAAACATTTATGGACCGAAGGTGTTGATGTATATGATGCATATACGAAAGAGAGTTTTTGGATGCATGTGGTTGTTTTATGGATTGTCAATGATTTTTTAGCATACTGATTATTATCTGGTTGGAGCACAAAGGGTTATAAGGCATGTTTAGTTTGTAATGAGCAAACCTCATCCAAAAAGCTAGAAGACAAGATTTGCTATATGGGACATCACTGTTACTTGCCTATTGATCACAAGTGGCAAAATAGTAGACTCCATAATGAAAGTAGAGAGCATGGAGTCAAACCAAAAATGTTGATCGGTGAAGAAATATTAATGCAATTAGAATATATAGCTATTGAAAAGCTCAGAAAGCATCCAAACAATAAACATTGAAAGCAAAAGCGTGCATCAAATGAGTTGAATTGGTATAAGAAGAGCATTTTCTTCAAGTTGGAGTATTGGTCATCATTAAAATTGAGACATAACTTAGATGTAATGCATATTGAGAAGAATATTTGTGACAATGTTGTGGAAACTTTATTAATCATCGAAGGTAAGAAAAAAGACACATATAAAGCAAGAGAGGACCTGGCTTCAATGGGGATCTAAAGGGAGTTGTGGTTACAAACTCAAGGTAATAGAGTTTATAAGCCTCCTGCATCTTACACATTGACATTAGATAAAAGAAGACAATTCTGTAAGTGGCTAAAATCTGTGAAGGTGCCCGATGGATATTCTTCCAATATATCAAGGTGCATAAATGAAGGTGATGAAAAGATATCTGACTTGAAGACACATGATTGTCATATACTACTTCAAAGATTGTTACCTATTGGCATTCAACCATTCTTGCAGAAACATAAGAGAAGTACTTTAATTGAGCTTTCTAATTTCTTCCAACAACTTTGTTCAAGGACATTGTATGTTAGGGATTTGGAGTTGTTACAAGAGCTGATTGTGGTGATCTTATGTAAGCTTGAACGAATGTTTCCATCAGTATTTTTTGACATTATGGTGCACTTATCAATACATTTGCTTTATGAGGCCTTACTTGTCGGACCTGTTCAAAGTAGATGGATGTATCCTTTTGAAAGGCTCATCCAGAAGGTTCAATTGCAGAAACTTATGTTGTCAACGAGTCTCTTACATTTTGTTCTATGTTTCTTTGAGGCATAGAAACAAGATTCAATCATCCGGAATGAACTTTTGATTCGGATAGCCATTTGGACAAGCAATTAAATATATTTGCAACTCATTGGCGGCCACTTGGAAAAGGAAGAATGGTGCATTGATCGCTGTTATTGGCGGTAAAAAATAAAGCCTACTCACTACTATAGCTAATGGTGAATCGGGATCATATCCTCAGGGATCAAGGACAATTATTTCATGAAAAAGAAGAAAAAAAATTATCGGTAGAGGATTATATTAAGAATAACAGTTATTAAAAGATAACAACTAATTAATTAATAAAATTCAAATAGCAGGAGAAACAATCCAGGAATCCGAATCCACCATGCAAACATGTTTTATTTTCTTTTTTTAATGTTGCAATAGTAATAATTTTTATAAATTTAAAATTAAAATAATTTATCTCTTGTCAGGCACGGACTATATTAGGAGATCATGACACGCCCATTTAGAGTATAAACTATCTAATAATTTCAAGGTTAAGTGTCTAATCTATCATACTATGATCTGTCTCTCTTAAGCACATACTGTATCCTGAGATCATGGTACATCGATAGAGGGTACAAGTCGTGTATGCTAGATCAAAACCTCGATTAGAAAAATAACTCAAAAGATATAATAAAGAAGAGCATAATTTTTATTGCATAGAAATTAAGAACAAAAAGAAAGATAAAACATGATTACATGCTTCATCATCATCCCAAGTTCAAGAAATCTAGCCATGCATTGCTGCCACCAACATGCCCTCTATAATTTTTTTCTCCTAGGCCTAAATACAATAATCTAAATAAAAGAAGAATAAAAAGAGATTCGTAGAAACTCCTCCCCTAACTACTGCCTCAGGTCCTCCTTTTATAGAGCTTGTCTAAGGTTTCCTCCTAGTCAAAGTTGGAGTCAATCTAGCGCTTAATATCGTTCAGATATCGTGAAAAAAATTTCTCAGCCATCCGTTCAACATCACCTACCTTAGTTTGCACCAAAAATCAAGCAAAATCATCTCTTTCTTTCTTTTTGGGTAAACCAAGTCCTGATTTGAATGTCGTCCGCATCATTGGACTTCAAAAATTGAGCTCTTTCCATCTATAGGCTCTTTTTCTACAAATATTCATAAAAAGTATCAATTCTTAATAAATTTAAAGTAATTAACATTTATTTTAATGGTTGAATTGGGATAATAAATAGACTTATCATACCCTCCAACTTAATCATTACTAGTCTCTTAGCAATGTAATTAAAATAAAATCATGCGTCACTAAAATTCTCTTTTGCAAAATTAAATCTAGGCTTAATGTTGAAAGAAGCTAGCTAGTATCACTAACTAAGTATTTAGTTTTTGAAGTAAATTTTATAAGTAGAACTATTAGAAACTTTCTTAGAGTTCATCTATAGATCTATAGCACTTATGTTTGTGATGGCTAACTTAGCATTTCGGTACTAGCTTGTAAGAAACAATGGTATCTTTACTTATCACTTACTTTGATCAATTTTTTATACATCCTTAAATTAAGTACATGACCTGAGATAGCTTTCACACTACCTGATATATATATATATTATTTATTTATTATTATTATTATTTAAAAAAAATTAGCGATATCTTCACATTGCCCACTTTTTAACGCGAACAATAATGCTTACTTAGGCGAAGGTGCCCAGTTACTCGATGAAAAACTAATATTTAGTCTTATATATATATATATATATATATATATATTTATCAGGCAGGTAGCTCATTCCTTAAATTCAAGTTTCTTTCATTGGGGTATATATCAATTATCAATTTTTAGTATAATTGAATCTCCAATTGACCTTACAACTAATACATAATTTACCTCGTCAATGTGCATGTGTAATGAAAGTGTTAATAGCCTTTAGATGGCCTAAGTAGGTTACTAAAAGTCTTACCAGTTAGTCTATTTCTTGTCTCTCTACAGTAATTTGCCAATACTTTCTAACTCTATTACCTTTTCCTACTCAATTTTTCTTAAAATTTTTTCATAGCACATGATTTATAAAAAATTTAAAATTTTTAAAAAAATGCCAAGGTGTTTTCAAAATATTTTTTAAAAAAATTTCTTTTACCCCCCAACTTAATTCCCATTGTCCTCAATGAAGTAATGAAGAATAAAACAAGGAGAAATACCATCTGAACGAGATATGCCTTGTGTAATGTTAGGAGTGACCGTGCATAGTAGTTTCTTATTCCTAAAAATAAGAATCACTAAAATAAAGGTTAAACATAAAATTTTGGGTTGCCTCCCAAAAAGCGCTAAGTTTAACGTCTTCAGTCAGATGTTATGGCTCACTTTGACTACCATTGTCAAGGAGTTTGATGATCTCTTTCCTTACTACTTTCTTCATGGTTGGTTTAAGTTTTCTTTGGGGGTCTCTTATAGGCTTGGTTTTCTCCCTTAAGTAAATCCTATGTTGAACGATCGAGGGGCTAATCCCTTTCATGTTAGCCATGGTCCATTCTAATGCTTCTTTATTCTCATTCAATAGTTTTTCTTCTTGTGAGGAGTCTAAGTCGGTTGAAATAATCACAGGCAGAATTTCTGATGGACCTAGGTATGCATAGTTGAGATGCTTGGAAAGTGGTTTCAATTCTAATTTGGGTGCTTTCTTTATTGATGGTTTGGGTAATGGTTCAGGTACTTTCTCTAGTAGTTTAATTAGAGTTCTCATCTTGATTTTTCATCAGTTATAGCAACCTTATTAATTTTGCTCCCCATCTTGATTTATATAGATTTTTAGGTCAAGCTCTTCGTCACTAAGGTCAATTGGATCATAAACAGTATCTTGAATATAATTTTAGTCGCTTATTTGATGTGTATTGGTAAGATTGAAAATATTAAGATCAATTGACATATTCCCAAAGAAAAGTTTCATTAATCCATTTCGGCAATTAATTAGGACATTATGTGTGGCTAAAAATACTCTACCTAAAATCATTGGGATGTGGCTCTTTGGATTTGTCACCGGCTTAGTTTCTAAAATTACAAAGTCCACCAAATAGATAAAATCATCAACTTTGATCAATACATCCTCTACTATTCCCTTGGGTACTTTCAAAGAGTGATCTGCTAGTTGTAGGGTCATTTTGTAGGCTTTAGTTCTTCTAACCCTAGTTGCTCATATAAACAGTATGACAATATATTAATACTTACTCCTAAGTCTAATAGAGCCCTATTTATGAGGGTGTCTCCCATAATGCATAAAATAGTGGATGACCCTGGATCTTTGTATTTCACTAGCATGTGGTTTGATAGGTAAGAGCTCACACTGGCTACCAAAAAGGCTCTCTTGGGCACATTGGTTGTCTTCTTTTTGGTACATAGATCCTTAAGAAATTTGGCATAGGTTGGAACCTATTGAATCATGTCCAGTAAAGGGATGTTCACTTTAACTTGCTTAAAGACATCCAAAATCTTATCAAATTGGGCTAAATTTCGATTAGGTTTAAGTCTATTTGGGAATGGTGCTACAACCTTAATTTTTTGTTTATCTCCTTCTGACATGGGCTTAGCTGGTGGGTTGGGCATTACATCAGACTCTGATGCCTTAGGTATTTTGGGCTGACCTAGCTTAATAAGTTACTCGAGTGGTGGGACATCTAACTCTTCTTTTTTATATGTACCCACCTAGTTATCTATTTGTTTTTCATATCTGAATTTATGAATAACACTTTGTTGATTAATCTGGGCTCCTTGTTTTAATCCTTGAATGTTTAGGTCTCTAGGATTAGCTTCGGGCTGACTCGGTAGCTTACCCCATTCTCTTTCACTGCATGCTGTGGCTAGTTGACCTATCTGAATTTTTAGTTTTGCAATGGATTGTGTATGTGAGTGAAGAAGTTGAGTATTCATTTCTAACCCTTTCAATGCTTGTAACACCTTTTCTTCAAAAATAGGATCATAATTATTTGGTGGAGGTTGAGGAGCACTTGGATATTGGGAATACGACATGCTTCTAAATTGGGTCTCCTATTGGTTAGATCTAATTGATGTTAGATTGATTATAGGTAGGGATTTCCATAAAAAATTTGGATGATTTTGCCAACTAGGATTATAAGTATTCGAATATGGATCATTTCCTGTTTAGGAGCCATTCGAGTTTGGGCTTGGTGGGCTTGGTGGGCTTGCTTCTGAACAAGCTCAAGAATTAGTATGTGGCTGTACATTCTCCTATAGAATGGGTCAAACTTGAACAGATTATACAAACCTCATGTAATTGAGTAGATGGTGAAGATGTGTTTCCAACTTTTAGAATTCGGTCAAGTTTTTAGGATAGTTCATCAATTTTGATATCGATATCTATAGACTTACCTATGTTGTATATTCTACCCTCTTAGGTTATGTGGAAGGATCTATATAGGCAGCAGGCATGTGGTACAAGGAATTTTCACTTAGAGTTTCAAAAAGCTGTCATTCCTTATGTTCATTTTTTAGCATAAATGTTCATCCACATGAGGCATCCAATATTTGTCGATGCCTTTCTGACAATCTATCATAAAAATATTAAACTAACTGCCATTTAGGTATTGCATGGTGCAGACATTTTCTAGTTAATACTTTTAATCTCTTCCATATTTTATGAAACATTTCTTCCTCTAACTGAAAAAAAATGATTATGGCTTTTCTGATTTGATTCATTTTTCCTATAGAAAAGTATTTTTTAAGAAATTTTCTCTGAAGTTGGTCCCAAGTTGAAATTATAATAGTATCTATTGAATTTAACCAATACTTGGCTCTATCTTTTAGGAAGAAAGGGAATAACTTAAGCCTAAGTGTCTCGTCGGAGAAATTTTGAATCTTAATAGTTGAGCAAATTGTCAAGAATTCATCTAAGTGTTCATAGGGATCTTCATTTGTAAGTCCATGAAAAGCTGGTAACATTTAGATTACACTGGACTTAATTTTATATTGGACAATCTCTACTGGGGATACTTGTATGCATGGCAAATATGTATATTATGAAGGGATGAAGTACTCCTTCAATTGATGTGGTGGATTACTTTCTTGATTAAGATCCATAATGCGTGCTCTATTTGCTTTACAAGTTCTCTCTATTTTAAGATCCAAGGGTATGAGGTTGGGTTGTAACGATCAGCAACCAAGCGTACACCCTACTAATACACTCTAAAGCAAATAAATTCAGTTCTCTTTTTTAAAAATAATATAATACAAGATAAATGAGAAGATTCTAAAGAAAATATCCGTAAAGATTCCTAGAACTAAGAGCAATGAAGAATAATTTAGTTAGAGTTTAATAATTACTAGCAATCAAGTTAACAAAGATTAAACTCTCTACTGTAGGCTTAACCTAGATCTAGACAGCTCCTAACTTTTAAGACCACCTTGGAGCCCTCCAAGTCAAAAATTAGCTGATCAATAAGCCAGTTAAGGGTAAGGTCAATGGGGGTCCCACCGTTGCTTACTAGGTAAGCGAACGGAACCAATTAAATAACCACTTTTCTTCCTTTTCTAGACACCAGTTAATTAGTCAATCCCGACCTGGTCCAACTCATTCGGATGCCTTGTCCTATTGAGCTTTAGTTCCTTAGGGGCTAACGTCTAGTTAATTTCAGAGTTAAAGACTTGGGTTAATGCAAAATAAAGGATGTGGTTCGTGGGCCAAGGAATGGTGATAAACTCCCCACCTTATCTTAATTAGGGTTTTGCGCCCTTAAGGTTAATTATGAAAATGCTATGCAACAAGCAGATGTCAAGCTCTTGAAGTTATCGAACAAATTAATCTAATTACTTTTTTTTAGATTTTTATGATTAAGTTTCTAATTTCCTAATAAATTATGAGATATCAATAGAAAAATTTTGAGTTTCATAGAAAATAAATTTGCCTAAGTTAATCTAAGCATAGAAATAAAATATTTTTTATTATATTTTATTTATATTTATTTATTTATATTTATTTTTATTTTCTTAAATTAATTATATTTTATGAAAAGTATCATAGGGTTTTCTTTTAGGTTCTTTAAGGTAAGTTAATTTAAAAAAAGTTAATTAGGTTAAAAGTATATTTGTGACAAGATAGAAAGTAATTTTTTTATATTAAAAAGAAAATAAAAAATCTAATAATTAAGGTAACTATAAAAGAAAAAAAAGTAATAAGCTAAAGAGAGCAATAACTATTCAACAAAAAAAAGTAATTTTTATTTTTTTTACTCTTTTCTTTTATATAGAAGCATGAATAAGAATGAAATAAAAAATCAAAAATAAGAATAAAATTAAGAAATAATTTGTAATAATTTTTTTTATTTTTTTTCATAACTAATCATGCTTGTATCCCCCAGCAACAGCACTAAAATTTGATCGCTGTTGTTGGCAGTCAAAAATAAAACCTACTCACTACTATAGCTAGTAGTGAATTGAGATCGTATCCTCAGGGATCAAAGGCAATTATTTTATTAAAAAAATTATCTATAGAGGATTATATTAAGAATAACGGTTATTAAAAGATAATAACTAATTAATTAATAAATTCAAACAGCAGGAGAAGCAACCCATGAGTCGAATCTACCATGCAAATAGGTTTTATTTTCTTTTTTAATGTTGCAATAGTAATAATTTTAAATTTAAAATTAGAATAATTTATCTTTTATCAGGCATGGACCGTATCAAGAGATCATGGTACGTCCGTTTAGAGTATAAACTATCTAATAATTGCAAGGTTAAGTGTCTAATCTATCATACTATGATCTTCCTCTCTTAGGCATGTACCATATCCTGAGATCATGGTATGTCGATAGAGGGTACAGGCCGTGTATGCCAGATCAAAACCACGATTAGAAAAAAATAGCTCAAAAGATATAATAAAGGAGAGCATAATTTTATTGCATAGAAATTAAAAAAAAAAGAAAGAGAAAACATGATTATAGGCTTCATCATTATTCCAAGTTGAAGGAATCTAGCCACGCATTGCTGCCACCAGCATTCCCTCCATAATATTCCTCTTCCAGACCTAAATACAATAATCTAAATAAAAGAAGAATAAAAAGATCCCTTAACTATTGCCTCAGGTCCTTGTTTTATAGAGCTTGCCTAAGGTTTCCTCCTAGTCAAAGTTGGAGTCAATCGGGCACTCAAAATCATTCAGATATCGTAAAAAAATTTCTTAGCCATCCGTTCAACATCACCTACCGTAGTTTGCATCGAAATCATGTGAAATCATCTCTTTTTTCCTTTTTGGGCAAACCGAGTCCTGATTTGAATGCCATCTGCATCGTTGGACTTCAAAAAATTAAGCTCTTTCCATCTATAGGCTCCTTTTCTATAAACATCCATAAAGTATCAATTCTTAATAAATTTAAAATAATTAATATTTATTTTAATTGTTAAATTGGGATAATAAATAGACTTATGCATTTAGATGATAAAACTTTAAACAAGTACATTGGTACCTCATCAATAATTGTTTAGAGGTGCAACCATTTCTCAAGTAAGTATACTTGTAAAATTATTTCTTCATATCTCTAAATTATCTATAGTGCTCATTAGCATAATGTTCTCTATAGCCAACATATTGATCAGCTAAATCCAACTGGATTAGAACAACTGGACCAATTACAGAAGGAAAGATTTTTTTAATGGTTTAAAAATGAAGTAAGCTCGTACATTCATTAATATTTTAAATTAATATATCATGTATCTTTATTTCAAATGACGTTGATATTTGGTTTATCCAATGTTAAATAAGCATTTAGCTAGGCATCTGAAGTGGAATGTCGGCCATAAAACAAGAATAGCAGCGTTTGTGTTCCCTCTACTCATCTAGAAGAAGAAAAATTAACTTTTATGGTATATTATTAGAGGACCTTGAATTTTATTTTGTTAAAGGTTGTAAGGTGATAATATTCAAGTAAAAATGGTTTGAAACTGAACCAAAGATCAGGAGAATGCAACAACATTATAACATCACAAGTATAAATATTAGTTCACAATGGTACAAACATGAGCCATTCATTTTAGCATCACAAGATGAAAAGTTTTTTACTTGGATGATTTGAAGAACAATTCTAATTAAAAAATGGTATACAAGGTTAGTCATCGTTATTTGTGGGATATTCCAAAAAAAATGATAATGTTCAGGAAGAGGTATATGAAGAAGATGATTCAGCAGTCCTTCGATTCACATGTGAGCAACCTGACATGAACTTAATAACATCTCAGCGTACGGACACTGATGCTGAAATAGTTATAATTTAAGAAAATATTAGAGGTCAAAGTGATGTCGGTCAAGATAGTTTATATGCAAAGATGTTGAAGAGGATGACACACTAGCTGATTATGACAGTGATGGATCTATACATAGTTCTGATATGGAGGATGATGAAGACAATGAGCATATTAGTGATGACAGTGATTAATTTGGTAGCATTCATTTTTTTTTACTTATTACAACTATATATTCTTGTACTTTCTTATATATTAATTCTAGTTTGTATGTTTGTTTGCAGATGTCTTCGAGAGATACTCCTGCTACATCGAGGCTAGATGATTCTTCTTACATTCTAGCTCTGACAGAGGGGTCATCTGTCAGCGCATCATGTAGTAACTCTACTTTAAACTCATATTATTTGGCTATATTTCTTTATATTATTTTGCACTAATTTAGTTTATTATGTTTTGCAACTATGTCATCAAAGAAGAGGCCGCCGAGGTTCTGCTCACGGATACAAGTCCGCACATCTGATTGATACGCATCGTGGATAGAAGTTGCCTATTCTTCTACCACCTGAGGTTGGACGACCATTAGGAGAGTTTTGCTCTGAGTTTCTGATCGAGATAGGAGTGGTTGTACGTAATATGGCACCACTTGCGGTCAGAAAGTGGAGTGAGATCATTGATGCATAGAAAGCACTTATGATCGATCAACTTTAGGTCAGTATAATTATATTATATTACTTTAGATTACTTTTAATGTGCTTAATATACCTTATAACTTTTATAATTTTTAAATATATTTGCAGAAGAAGTTCAATCTTGATATGACTTTAAATCATATTAAAAAGGGTATTAAGTTTCAAATGAATAAAGTATATTGAGAATTTAGATATCCGCTTCAAATACACTTCATTAGTCATAGTGGGGACACAAGTGTGAGCTTAGCAAAGCAAAATAAGTGATCTTGTGTCTCGAAAAGTGACTGAAACTTTTTATGTGATTATTTTTATTCAAATGAGTATAAAGTAAATATATCCATACAATTATTTTAATAGTTTATATTTTTTACAAACTCATGTAAACTTTTTCATTCTTTGATGTAGAAAAAATTAGAAACAAATAAATCTAATCAGAAATTACAGCCTATGCTGCTCTCATTGATCGAAGTCTATACCGGTTTACTCTTATAATATGGTAAGGAATACTTGCTTGATTTTTTTGATGGGAATGCATATTTTAGTCCTTTTGACCATAATTATCTGGTTATATTTAAGTCCTCATGACCTAATAGATGATATTGTTATCACTGGCTTTAGATCAAAGTTTCAATTTTCTAGGTCGCATGCTCTTCAATGTTGTCATCTTGTAGATTGTGCTTACTAGCTCCTGAATTTCTTGTTATTGTTGTGAATATCATAAATCTTGTAAAACGGTCATAAAGTTTTATTATTGTGCTTACTATCGCCCAGTCCTTTTCTTCTTTGGATCATTGGGAGGGGGGTGTGTCTATTTTCTCTTGTTTTCTTTTGCTTTAAATTATTGTGAGCATGGGTTGTAAGGGATGCCTTCGTAGTCCAAGGATGGGGGTTACTGGGGAGGGATTTGGTGCTGGGAATGCATAGCTTACACTAGTCATGTAAGTCTCCTTCTAAAAGCCTTCTTCAGGTATTTAATATTATAAGTATTAACAGTAGTGGGCTGAGTGCCTTGTCTTTTTCTCTTACGAGGTGGTTGCTTGTGTTTTGGTGTTGGATTGGATTTGAATTCCATTGAATTGGGTTGTTAATGCTGGGTCAAGGAATATTTAGCAAGTTAGAGTAGATTTGGCAGGCCAAGCTGGACCTCATTTATTTCTTCCTTTATGCTGCTTTAATGACGGAGCACATTGGGAGTGACCATGCCTTGACCCTGGAATAGGGGAGGATGTCTTATCCTTGTCTGTGTTTATCTGCATGGAATTTGGACAGACTTGTCCGAACCTGTGCAGGTGATTGCGTACTCTTTAAAACGAAGGTAGTGGACTCTGACATGCACTGCCAAATGGTTGCAACTGCTTGCGGTCAGCTTAGCTTTAAGCATCTATTAGTAAGATAAGCACTTTGTTTTCTGAATGCTGGGTAATCACGCTCTTCTCTTTGAACAAAGCAACCGGTGGATAATCCTAGATTATGGTTGTTATGACTTCACAGCTGTAGTTGAACTTTTGGAATGCCAATTCACTCTCCAGACTGAAGGTTCTCCTATGATTTGATAGCAGGATGTCCTCTTGTTATTTCAGCTCCACAGTTGGAATGTTGTTGAGTAGATAATGAATGGCTTGCTATGAATGATTTATGTATGATGATTAAGGAACACATGCTAATTATTATCTTTAAATTGATGGGACTCTTGAGGTTGAAGTCTAAAATAGTAGTTTCTCCGGTTAAACTTGAGCTATAAGCTGGGTTGCAAAGTTTTGAAGCCTAAGAAAATTGATAGGTAATATCGTTAGGCTTGATTTAGGACTTGTATCTTTTTGGAATGCCTGAATGTTTATTTGGGTCTTACACAAAGGACTAAGATCTTTGCTGAAATTAACTTCTAAAATGTTTTATCTTGCAATAAATTATCGAGAGAAGAAAATGAGGAAAATAGTAGGAAAAAAAAGAAATAATGTAATTGCTGCCATGCACACTATTATCGGCCTTTGACATGATAGCAGATACAACATCAGGATTATTAGTCTCAATATCCAAAGGAACCACATCAAATGCTTCAGAGGATGGATACCCTAAGCATGGAACAAACAAACAGAATATCGATGACATTATTTATTTCAGAGGGATAGATAATAGAATGTTAAAATGTCAATTACTATGGAGATAGGGAGTACCAAAATCATCACAATAGCTAATAATTAATTCTATTTGGTCATTGACAAGGAGGCAAACCACATGGAAAGAAGATTTATTTATGATTATTCTTTTTGATAAAATTTATTATCTTAAACTATTATTGTTTCTTTTCAGAGATATCTGTTACGGAGGAGGAGCCACCAAGACTTCATCTATAAAATACTCTTCATTTTGACAAAAAAAAAATTAATGAATAAATAAAAAAGCTGAAGATACCCATGTAAGTTTTATCAATTAAAAATATAATATTTTTGAATGTAATGTTTTATACTAAACATGTTGAATTTTTTCTTTTCATTGCAGGCATAGTTAGTAGAGCGACTTTCTTCGCAAGACTCTACAATAAAACCAATCAATAAGGATTTCACTTTTGAAGAGGTTTTAGGTTTTGGATCTAGTTACAAAAGGGGATGGGATCCACTATCAAAGATAGTTGAGAATTAGATATAGTTCTTCATCTTTGAAAAACTCATAGTTAAAGGAGAAGTTACATGAGTGCCGAAGAGAACTACATGAGTGTCGAGAGCAATTGAGTCAACATAAGGATATCATCATCGATGATCTAAAGGATGAGCTCACTACTTACATGCGACAGTTAGTGCCTGAATTTGCTCCTAGTAGATCCCAGCAGACCTAATTTTCTCCATAATACATGTATTTTTTTTATTATGTATTTTAAAAATATTTTATATGACAATTTTATTGAAATGAATAAAAAATTTTATTAATTTTTTTGTAAAAATTTTGAAGCAAAAATATTATATTAAATTATTATAACAGATATAAAATAAAAAAATTAAAATAAATATTTATTACGATAAATTATTTTCGTTATAATAGAGAGTTGTTATGGCAAAATTAAGTCGCTTAGGTTAAAAGTTATTGCGGTATATTATGGCGAAATTAAATCGCTAGTTACAAGTTATTATGGCGATTTAATTTCACAGTAATAGGAAGCTATTATGGCAAAATTAAGTCGTGGTAATAGGTTTTATTAAAAACATATTTTTTAAAAAAATTATAATGATAAAATGTTTTCATCATAATATATCTTTTATTATGACAAAATTATATTTATTACGATAAATTAATTCATCAGCTATTTTTCTTTAAGCATGTGCACGTGTCAGCTTAAATAATTAAGTCCGTTTCTAATAAAGCGGGAGATCTCACGGCCACCTACAAAATTTTCTTCTGGGCTATATTAAATATCAAATAATGGTTCAAGCCTTCGGACGAAAGCCCTTAATTTTTTATTTTTCACGTCATCCTGCATGCGGCCATCTTGCCTGACCGCAGAGAGAGAGAGAGGTACATTAAACGTCGAAAATGAATTCATCGTCGCTAAGGGACTTCTGTAACAAATATATCACAGGAAAAATCTGTGCAATTTATGAAGAACGAAATCTTTCCTCAAGAACTCATATCCCAAGATCAAGAACACGATCAATGTCTCATTACTCAGCCGTAGGACCAAAGAAAAGAGACTCCTCGTAATGGAACAACAGACAATTCCTCCAAATCAGTGGAGAAAGAACAGTATCTAGACTTTTTTAACCTCGTAAGCTTGTCATTCAATCGCAGACTCCACCTTGTTGGCCATCACCATCACCGCTGCCGCTGTCCGGGCCGCCACCTTCCTGCTTGGAACAACCGCAAGAATCACCCCTTTCAATATCCCGCTTCTTGTTCTCCTCCAGCAGCGTGCCAAGCTCATCAAGCGTAACCTTCAGGTGGTTCATGCCAGCCACGAAATCCGACGCTGCCTTATTCTCCTTCTCTGCCGCCTCAAGAAAGGTCCGGAGCGCCCGGCGCATCGGGTGCAGCTCCAGGCTAGCCACATCAGGGATCAACTGACACAGCTCTTCCACCTCCAGCATTGTGGAAACGAACCTCGGAAGGATGTGAGACAGGAACACTTTCGTCTTGGGCATGAATACTGTCGGAGTGCTCGTGCTCGCGGCCGACGCAGAGGGTGCGGTCGATGGGCCGGCGGAGTCGGCGATGGTGCTGGTTCTGACTGAGGTGCCAGAAATGTGTTCTTGATGGGTTTCTTGGATGGATAGGGCCGGGGCCGGGGGGGGAGGCTGGTTGGTGGCGATTGCTAAGGCCGAGGATGGAGAAGGAATGGACACCGACCTCCGGACAGGTTGGGTTGTGGTGGGTGGTGGTGCGGAAGGGAGGGCAGAGGATGGAAGAAAGGAGGCGGTGGCGGTACCGACGGTGGCAACGGAGTTGGAGGGAGAGGTTGTGGTAGGGTCGGGGTCAGACGCCGGGGGCCGGTCCGAAGTCTCGAAGTGGACCCTGCGTCCCTTCTTCTTGAAAGCCATCACAGAGAGAAAGAGAGAGAAGGGGGGGGAGTTACGTGGTCGTTCGACGATACGTGGATGGATTTATAGAAAGATCTACTCTCAAAATAAACTTCAAAACCGCTACGCATTTTCCCACCAAAAAAAAGAAAACCCACATAAGTCCCAAACCAAGCTTCATATATGTACGTGAAGTTTTTTTATATAAAAAAAGATGAAAGTCCAATAAACTTCAAAACCGCGGGATATTTGAACCGCTTAAGAATTTTTGGTGTAATTTAGGTTTGATGGTTCAGAATACGTATATGAATTGGATAGACTCCGTGTAGACTAAGAAAGATCCCTCAGGGATATCTTTAAGGAGTTCATATTTTAGAATTGCATCACCTTTTGAAAATGAAAGGGATATTAAATTTTGGAAGAATAGTTGGGTGTACTCTACTTTAATATCTTTTCAAAAAACTTTTTGAGAAAGCTTGCAAGAAAAAAAATATTCGATCGCCTCGACGTAGAGTTGCAGAGAACATAAATGAAGACTTTGCCTTTATAACCAAGGTTATCAATTTTGTTTCGGATTATGTTTTAATTTAGCTTATGAACGAAATATTTTAGTATCGGACCGTTTCGGTGCTTCGTTTCGGAATATATATATATATATATAAAAAAATTTATTCATAATTCATATTCTTTATAAATAATAATAACAACATAAAAATAAAGAGTTTAAGTTTTTAAGAGTTTGAAATATATATATATATAATGAAAAATTTATTCATAATTCATATTCTTCATAAATAATAATAATAATATAAAAATAAAGAGTTTGAGTTTTTAAGAGATGCGACCGTGGGGATAGGGTAACTAGAATTTTTTTTGTTATTATATATATATTAAAATGGGGATATGGTAACTAGGATTTTTTTTGATATATATATATATATATATATATATATAAAAATGGTTCTAAAAGTTTAATAATTCATAAATTAGTCTTCAAAATATTTTACTGAAACTGCGGAAACGGTCGAAAATGGCCGAAAACGGCCGAAATACGTCGAAACGCACCGAAACGACCGAAAAATCTTCAGAAACGAAATGCAGTACTTATCTTTTCGGATAAGCTACCGAAACGAAACGTCTTGACCGAAACGGCCGAAACGAAACAAAATTGACAACTTTGTTTATAACCCCTTCACTACTTCAAAAGATTTGTAATGGAAAATTCTTGAAAGTATGTTAACCCTCTACTCCCTAGGGTTAGAGGCGGATGTGCCAATTTGGAAATCTAGTAAAGATGAAAGGTGCTCTATTAAATCACTCACTTGATAGATTTCTTAATTATAGGAAGGAAAGTATTCATATCACAAGACGATATGGAAAGTTTATGTTCGAGAGAAAATCAAGATATTCGTTTGGATCACCATTTATAATAAGTTACAAACCAAAGAGGTTCTTAAAAAAAAAGAGTGACCAGTAAGTACAGGATGCATGATGTGTGGGGATACCTTAGAATCGTCGCACATTCTCAAGGATGTTATAGGGATAGTTAGCCAACTATTTCAAAGTGAAAGGCTTGTCTCCCAGTATTAATGAGCTTTAGTTCGATCAATTGGAGAAGAAAGAATGTGCCAACAGGTAAGAGAAAAGTATGGGGTCAAATGGTAGTGGCCTTCTTATGGTATGTGTGGAGAGAAAGGAATGATAGAATCTTTCTGGAAAAAAAAGCATCATAGTCAGAAAATTTTTACAAGATTCTAGTTTCCTTTAATTTGTTATTAAACCTACATCCTGATAAGTAGGTGCAGCCCTACTCTCAAGTATCTTCTATCCTCAACCGTTTTAATATTATGCATCGCGATTCACAAATCGAGATTTGCTTAAATGGTAGCAACACATGGAGAACAATGAACACTTTGAATTAGCATATGTACGGTGTTTGGCTTGGGTTTTTGTGATCGTTTATCCAAACTTTAATATCTATTTAAATATATCATCAGCTTTCAGATGAGATTTTCTATTTACTTGTTATTGATTTGGACTGGATGTTAGCCGTCCAAAAAGGATCATCAAGACCATCTAGATGAATCTTGAACCTTTATGCCTTAAAATATTTTTTGATTAATTTATGATATACATATACTTTTTTTGTGAAGATGCTTAGTTAAAATTTATTACACAAAATTTTCATTTTAACATTCATCAAGACTATCAAAATTTTAGAAAGAAACATAAAATATTATTTCACTCTCTCCATAAAATGTAAATTTAATTTATCTCCATTAGATTATACACAATAAATTTGTGTTTATAATATTTGCATATGGTTTTAAATTTATTATAAACTCATCAATCATATAAGTATATAAAAACTAATGAATTTTATACAATAGTTTGATGAAAATGCAAATGTGAGGAGAGTGGGAAGCCCCTAGAATTTATTAATGTGATAAAACAAAGGGAAACAAAATAAAAGGTGAAAAAGGAGGGAAAAAGTAAAGAGAAGCTAATTAGAAGTTAGCTAATAAAGGGAGACAATGGAGGAATGAATATAGAAAAACAGGATCTAAAAGAAAATCACCAAGAGAAGAGAGAACTTAGCTTGATTATATGGCATCAACCTTGTCAAAAATAGAGAGAATTCTAAGAGCTATAGCGATAAAAGATCTTTAAAGAAATAACTACCGCTAAAGTGGATTTAAAGATGAAAATTCTAACATTCCTTTCCTTCTGAATATGTTGTCATACTGGTGTTAGGAGTTGATTATAAGCTCGCCCATAATTCAATGCTATACATCTTTTCCTCCAAGTGGTTTAGAGGTTATGTTGACTTCTTGGCCTTCTATGAAATTAGAATTGAATTATCACTCTAACATATATTTCATTTAAGAAAATGCACCGAAGAAAAGGATAAAAAGTAAATTCCAACTAAGCTTCACAAGGAGGGCATCTTGTGCTAATGGATCCTCTTTTTTAGCTAACATCTTATCTACATGAAGCTTATTTTTAAAGGCAAGCTAAGAGAGTACCATTAGTTTTATCAAAACAAAAACCTTTCGTACCATTTTATAGTGCAGCCAAAGAATATTCTTGTAATTTAGAAAGGTATAGCAAGAGTTAACAAGGTACCATCATGATTTAGTTTTCAAATAGAGTTATCCACCA
>UESW01004548.1:363089-394997 GCA_900491605.1 Calamus simplicifolius | reverse complement strand
GCCAACCATCGTGGGCAATGCCCAGAGCGCCTGGGTGGGCCAGGTGCTGGCCCAACGTCCTGGGCCAGGCCCTGATCCAACAGACATCTGATCCAATTAGAACTGATCCAGCATTTGATTGGTTCTGTTATCTGGACCAACAGTGTGGCTGGGCCGTGCACATAATTTGAACTGTAGCAGACTGGATTGTAGCAATCTGGACACATCTGATCTGAAAATTTTGAGGTGATTGAGATATTTTGGTTAAATTAAACTATTGGAATTGGATGAGGATGACGGGTTGTTGGCTCGTTCATTAAGTGATGGGCCATTAGCCTGTCATATTTATGCTCAATTATATTTAAATTTGTGTGTGTAAATTTTGTGAATTATGCATGCATCTTAAGTGACATAATTGAGCATAAAATTTAAATAATGTCTAAGTGATAAATACAATTAAATAATTGAGGAGTAGCCACAGCATCCTTAATTATAAAATTATATAATAAAGTTAATAAATCACATAAATAATAGATATTAATTATAATTAATTATATGGATATAATAAAATTTATTCCACAGAAAAATTTTGTTATATTTATATAATTAATTAGGATAAAATGTTAAATTATATTTTCTAATTTACCCACAGGGATTAGAAATTAAGGGTATAATTTGATAATTTTATCATATAGTTTAAATGTGAATCTAATTGAATTAATACTTCAGCCCACAGGCAAGTTTTATGTCAGTAGATTCATATTTTGACGTATTTTACATTGGTAGATATGTCATATTGTTTAAAGAGCTTCAAAGTTTTGTAACATGAGTATGGTTATTTAATTTTTGCAGTTTGTCAGCCTGTTAATTTCTCTGATATGATTTTGATGTTCCTGAGCTCAGAGGGGACAATTATAAAATTTGGAAGGAGAGAACTCTCCTTCATCTAGGGTGCAAGGACATTGATTACGCCATAAGGAAGGATGAACCGCCCCCTGAAGATTATGTTCTTTATGAAAAATGGGAGCGATCTAATTGTCTCTCAATAATGTTCATAAAGACCAAGATCTCAGATGGCATAAGGGGTTCTCTCGAGCATTATGACAATGTCCGTGACTTGCTGAAGGCGATCGATGATCAATTTGTGTCTTCAGACAAGGCTTTAGCTAGCACCCTAATTCACCAGTTCTCATCCATAAAACTGAGTGGTATACGCGGTGTACGTGACCACATTATGAGGATGAGGGACATTGCGGCTCAATTGAAGAGACTTGAAGTTGAGATGTCTGACTCTTTTCTAGTGCATTACATTCTCAACACTCTACCACCGCAATATGCCCCATTTAAGATCTCTTATAACACACATAAGGATAAATGGTCAATTAATGAACTTATGACCATGTGTGTTCAAGAGGAGGGTAGACTTGCTGTGGAAGAGGGTGAGAAGGTAAATTTGACAACACCAGGAAAGAAAAATAAATTTCAAGCAAAGAACAAGGGCAAGATTCCTGCCAAAGGGGACATTCAGAAAAGTTCCAAATGTTTCTTCTGCAAGAAGAAAGGGCATTTGAGGAAGGCTTGTGCCAAGTTCAAACAGTGGCTTGACAAGAAAGGTACTCAACTCTCTTTTGTCTGTTATGAATCTAACATGATTAATGTTACTCAAGATACATGGTGGATTGACTCTGGTTCTTCAATCCATGTTACCAACTCCTTGCAGGGATTGCAAGACCTGCAGAAACCAGTGGGAAGTGAATGCTGCATCTATTCTGGAAATAAGATGTCATCACATGTGGAAGCCATTGGAACTTGCAAACTTGTTTTAGATAGTGGTTTTATTTTAAGTTTGGAAAAGACATTTTATATTCCTGGTTTTGCTAGGAATTTAGTTTCTGTTTCAAGACTTGTATCTTGTGGATATTCCTTTAAATTTTTGGATTCATCTTTCAGTATTTCTTATGGATCTGAGATTATTAGATGTGGTATATTGTCTGATGGTCTTTTTCGTCTTAATTTAGAAAATGACAATCACTATTCTTCTATGCATGTTGGTGTTAAAAGATGTGTCGTTGATGAGAATTCATCTAATTTGTAGCATAGGAGATTAGGTCATATCTCCATTGATAGAATCAAGAGGTTGGTACATGATGGAGTACTTAGTACTCTTGATTGGACTGACTTTAGTACTTGTATAGACTGCATTAAAGGTAAGCAGACTAACAAGTCAAAGAAAGGTGCAAAGAGGAGTTCTCAATTGTTAGAAATAATTCATACAGACATTTGTAGTCCTGATATAGATGCATACCGTAATAAGTATTTCATCTCCTTTATTGATGATTATTCGCGTTACATGTATCTCTACTTATTGAACAGCAAAAGTGAGGCACTTGATGCTTTCAAAAATTTTAAGGCTGAAGTAGAGAAACAATGTGACAAACGAATCAAGATCGTAAGATCTGATAGGGGAGGAGAATACTATGGAAGATACACTGAGAGTGGATAAGCTATCGGTCCATTTGCAAAGTTTCTTCAAGATTGTGGGATTATTGCCCAATACACCTTACCTGGTTCTCCAGATCAGAATGGTGTAGCTGAAAGAAGAAACCGAACATTAATGGACATGGTAAGGAGCATGCTTGCCAGCTCCAAACTTCCTTGGTCCTTATGGACTGAAGCCCTTAAGACAGCGGTGTACATATTAAACCGGGTTCCAACCAAGGCTGTCCAAAAGACACCTTTTGAGTTGTTTAAAGGTTGGAAACCGAGTTTGCGACATGTACGCGTCTGGGGTTGCCCAGCTGAGGTGAGGATTTATAATCCACATGAAAGGAAGTTGGACCCGAGGACCTTAAGTGCATATTTTGTTGGTTATGCCGAAAGATCCAAGGGATATAGATTTTATTGTCCTTCTCATAGCACTAGATTTGTGGAATCAAGAAATGCTAAATTTCTTGAAAATGACTTAATTAGTGGGAGCGATCATTTTCAAGACCTTGGTCTTGGGAAAGGTCATCAAGATGCTCAATGCTCCACTTCAAGTAGTGGACCGATTGTTGTAGTTCACAGTGCGCCTTGTGTTCGTGCACATGTTGAGCAACAGGTCCAAGAGATTCCACAAACTGCTGATCCAAATCCAGTAGACCTTGAAGTTCAGCAAATACCCGAAATTGTTGAACAACCTGTTGAGCAACATGATCCTGTTTCACAGGAGAATGTTGAGGCAACATTGAGGAGGTCTACTAGGACTAGGAGACCAGCAATTCCTAGTGATTATGTTGTGTATCTGCAAGAATGTGACTACAATATTGGAGCCAAAAATGATCCTGAAACGTTTTCACTGGCCATGAGTTCTAATGTATCTGACTTGTGGTACAAAGCCATAAAAGAAGAGATGGATTCTATGGCATCTAACAAAGTCTGGGATCTTGTCAAGTTGCCTGATGGTGTAAAAGCCATTGGTTGTAAGTGGGTCTTTAAAACTAAGAAAGACTCAGAAGGCAACATTGAGAGACATAAGGCTAGACTTGTTGCCAAAGGATTTACTCAGAGGGAAGGAATAGATTACACGGAGACCTTTTCTCCTGTATCTAAAAAGGACTCCTTCCGTGTAATCATGGCATTGGTGGCTCATTTTGATTTAGAGTTACACTAGATGGATGTGAAAATGGCATTCCTCAATGGTGATCTAGAGGAAGAGGTTTACATGAAATAACCAGAAGGATTTTCCTCTAGTAGTGGTGAGAATTTAGTCTGTAAGCTGAATAAGTCCATATATGGATTAAAGCAAGCCTCCCGATAATGGTATTTGAAATTTCATGATGTTATTACTTCATTTGGCTTTGAAGAAAATATCATGGATGTTTGTATATACCAAAAGGTTAGTGGGAGCAAGATTTGCTTTCTTGTGTTATATGTGGATGACATTTTGCTTGCGACTAATGACAAGGGTTTGCTATATGAGGTGAAACAATTTCTCTCAAAGAACTTTGATATGAAGGATATGGGTGAGGCATCTTATGTCATTGGCATAAAGATCCATAGAGATAGATCTAGAGGCATTTTGGGCTTGTCTCAAGAGACCTATATCAACAAGGTTCTAGAAAGGTTTCGCATGAAAGATTGTTCACCGAGTGTAGCACCCATTGTGAAAGGTGATAGATTCAGCTTGAATCAGTGACCCAAAAATTAGTTCGAACGTGAACAGATGAGACCCATTCCATATGCTTCAGCTATTGGAAGCCTTATGTATGCTCAGGTTTGTACCAGGCCTGACATTGCATTTGTTGTTGGAATGCTTGGAAGATATCAGAGTAATCTAGGTGTTGACCACTGGCGGGCTGCAAAGAAGGTTATGAGATACCTTCAAGGAACCAAGGATTACATGCTCATGTATAGACGGACTGAGAAGTTGGAAGTCATTGGATATAGTGATGCAGACTTTGCTGGCTGTATTGATTCACGTAAATCAACGTCAGGTTACGTGTTTATGTTAGCTGATGGAGCTGTATCATGGAAGAGCGCCAAGCAGACCTTGACTGCTACTTCCACTATGGAGGCTGAGTTCGTCTCTTGTTTTGAAGCTACCTCACACGGTGTATGGTTGAAGAGTTTCATATCTGGGCTTGAAGTTGTGGACTCTATTTCGAGGCCCTTGACATTGTACTGTGATAATTCAGCTGCTGTTTTTATGGCTAAGAACAATAGGAGTGGTAGTCGTAGTAAACATATCGACATTAAGTACTTAGCCATAAGAGAGCGTGTTAAAGAAAAGAAAGTGGTTATTGAACACATCAGCACTGAATTGATGATCGCGGATCCTTTGACTAAAGGCATGCCACCAAAGGGTTTCAAGGATCATGTAGCGCGAATGGGACTTAGTTCCGTGATGTAATGTCATTGTATATACTTGTTCTTCAATGAAACTCTTATTTAGTTTGGATATTTCTCCTTTAAGTTGTATACATATTGTTTGTTTTGAGGAATATCATTATGTTTGGACCACGAATAAACATAGGGTTTATTCATTAAGTTATTTGGGCTATGTTGAGAAGTGTAACATATTGTGATACATGGAAGACAATACTCACATTTAGAGGAACTATCGCCATGATCCATATGTTAATATCGTGCATGGTAGAAAATACATAGACCAAGTGGGAGAATGTTGGTTAATTTAGATTCCTACTGGCCAGGGGAATAACCAACTCCTGATTTTGTGGTTTATGTATTTTAAAATTTGAACGTGCAAAACAGCGGGAGTGAGTTTGCGACTCCGTAACCATCGCCCATAACGTGCTCCGGAAATCTCTATGATGGCAGAAATTTCTGGAGGGTTTGTGTATATAAAAATGGTCCCTGGTACCTGCTCTACGATATGAGAAAAACCACACACCATCGATCTGGGTAGAGAAAGGACCAGAAGAACCAGAATTCAAAGCTTCTTCCTTTTCTATTTTATCCTGAGGCCGGAACGATGGCGGGAGGTAATCCTCAATACTATTTCCGCTGCTTTTCTTTATTTTGAAGTGCCATGTTGATCTAAATCATATTAGGCACGTTATTGGTAGTTTTACATGGCATCCTCTGGGCATATGAATATCTACATCAAGATATCAAGTGAGTTAACTACATGCTCATATGAATTTTTTACATTATATGTTAAGGGAGAATAAAAAGGAAACCGAGAATACCTGATACATAAAATTTTAGCAGTTTCAACAGCACTAAACTAAACTAAAGAAATTAAAGAAACATGATACATAAAGTTTCGCAAAGATGAGTGGCATCCTCTGGGCATATGAATATCTGCATTAAGATATCAAGAGAATTAACTAAATGCTCATATGAATTTTCTACATTATATGTTAAGGAAGAATGAAAAGGAAATTGAGAATACCTGATACATAAAGTTTTAGCAGTTTCAACAGCAACTAAACTAAACTAAAGAAATTAAGGATACATGATACATAAAGTTTCGCATAGATGAGTGGCATCCTCTGGGCATATGAATATCCGCATCAAGATATCAAGGAAATTGGCTACATGCTCATATGAATTTTCACATTATATGTTAAGGGAGAATGAAAAGAAAACTGAGAATACCTGATACATAAAGTTTCAGCAGTTTCAACAGCAACTAAACTAAACTAAAGAAATTAAGGATACATGATACATAAAGTTTCGCATAGATGAGTGGCATCCTCTAGGCATATGAATATCTACATCAAGATATCAAGAGAATTAACTACATGTTCGTATGAATTTTTCATATTATATGTTAAGGAAGAATGAAAAGGAAACTGAGAATACCTGTTACATAAAGTTTCAACAGTTTCAACAGCAACGAAACTAAACTAAAAAATTAAGGATACATGATACATAAAGTTTCACATAGATGAGTGGCATGCTCTGGCATATGAATATCTGCATCAAGATATCAAGGGAATTAACTACATGCTCATATGAATTTTTCACATTATATGTTAAGGGAGATTGAAAAGGAAATTGAGAATACCTTATACATAAAGTTTCAGTAGTTTCAACAGCAACTAAACTAAACTTAAGAAATTAGGGATACATGATACATAAAGTTTCGCATAGATGAGTGGCATCATCTGGGCATATGAATATCTGCATCAAGATATCAAGGGAATTAACTACATGCTTATATGAATTTTTC
This sequence comes from Calamus simplicifolius, assembly GCA_900491605.1. Taxonomy (NCBI): domain Eukaryota; kingdom Viridiplantae; phylum Streptophyta; class Magnoliopsida; order Arecales; family Arecaceae; genus Calamus; species Calamus simplicifolius. The sequence continues at coordinate 388,339 of UESW01004548.1, read as the reverse complement.
ACATTATATGTTAAGGGAGAATGAAAAGGAAACTAAGAATACATGATACATAAAGTTTCAGTAGTTTCAACAGCAACTAAACTAAACTAAAGAAATTAAGGATACATGATACATAAAGTTTCGCATGGATGAGTGGCATCCTCTGGGCATATGAATATCTGCATCAAGATATCAAGGAAATTAACTACATGCTTATATGAATTTTTCAAATTATATGTTAAGGGAGAATGAGAAGGAAACTGAGAATACCTGATACATAAAGTTTTAGCAGTTTCAACAGTAACTAAACTAAACTAAAGAAATTAAGGATACATGATACATAAAGTTTTGCATAGATGAGTGGCATCCTTTGGGCATATGGATATCTGCATCAAGATATCAAGGGAATTAACTACATGCTTGTATGAATTACAATATCATTTACAGTATCCATAAGTAACATAAAACATACTACTATGAAGATGGAGGCGAAGGCGAAGGCGGAGGTGGAGGCGAAGGTGAAGGAGGTGACGATGAATGTCATGAAGGCAGTGTAGTGTTGGCTAAAGCCGATGCTGAACTTGATGGTATATTAGTTATGGGAGGAATAGGAACACTAAACCTAGCAGCAATAAGTATAGCAATTAATCCCTGAATTATTTGTTTCTGAAGCATAACTTGCTCACATCATCTGGAGTCGAATGTGATGCATCCCAACTAAAGGTAGAGGCAAAATTCTTTTGTCGATGTCTCTTTGCTGCCTTTATTCTAGGAATCAATCCCCAGCATTTGCAATAGCTTGAACGTGTATCAAGAACATCATCAACGATGTCACCCTCAGTAATATTTTCACTATCAGAGCTATCTTCCTGGGTGGATAATGATGTGCGGCGTTGGAGCATTTCTTCCTACAAAATAATCGATTCAAAAATTATATAGTAAACACTCTAAAATACTTTCTGAAGCTAAAAATTTATTTTGTTCTTTATTACTAGGGACCACCAAAACAACTGGGTGGATCCTCAATCCCCACCGCAACTGTTCGTATCCATATGTGAGCACCATAAATTTCAGGGTTATTACCTTCTCAAACACATATAATGCAACATATTATCAGATTCTCCAAGAAGGTCTCACTAAGTTATTTAAGGATAACCAAATTCTGGTGGACTCGGTGTCAGTCGAAAAACCACAAATAAATGAAAACAACTACCTTCAAATTGATTTCTGGATCTTTCCAGTTGGAAAGTTACATTTTGATGCATCTGAGGTTGCTAAAATCTCAAAGTTGTTCAGCAATGTAACCTTCAAGGCCCCATCAGATTTTGGGTCATATTATTTCATTACACTACCATACATAGGGAACCTAATTTCAAATTGTTCTCCCCTTCTACTCTTTTCCTATTTTGGGGGGTTTGACGGAGTAAAATCTCTTCCTATTTGTTTAGAACCTGCATCAGGTTCGAAATCAGGAAAAGTGCCGGTGATTATTGGAACAACAGTTGGTGGAGTGGTTCTTGCATCAACTTTTGTCATTTTACTCATTTTCATACTTCAACTTAAGAGAAAGGGTGCAAAGGCTGTATTTTAATATGTTTAATATTTTAAAATTATATTTCTATAACCAGCAAAGTGTCAGTATCAATTGTCATCTTCATAGATCCTGTAATTTATACACATGTAAGAAGTATCCTAAATAAGTTTCACCTTCACTCAAATCAATTTGTATTGGAAAGTATGGTGCTACAAAAAAATATAGTTCTTAGGTGCTGCATTTAAAGTCCTTTTCGCCCCTTCTAGAGTTATACCAAAACTAAAGGTATATTTGTGATTTAAGATAGTGTTGTTACTTGACTAACTTAAACAAGTTGATTAAAAATTTTTCAAAGACAATGACATTTGTATGAAACTTGAGCAAAGATAGGGGATTCAAACTATAAATTATGCAAGATAATCTAAATTTGGCCATTGATTCTTTGACACGGGAGAATCAGACCTAAGACAAAAAAAACCTACAGAAGGGTTTGATGATGTTATATTAAATTGTGTGCCATGTGACATACATACTTTACTCTCGATCATCAAAGGTGAATGGAGGCAACATGTTGAAATTAAGATAGCTTGGTCAGCTACACTACCAGTGATTAATTAATTATCTTTTATAAGAACAAGATCGATGTTTACCACGAGCAGCTAGCGATCCTAGATGGCAATTGACAGTGTTGCAATTGGTGATATAATCAAGCCTCTAAATATCTTGAAGGATTAGGAAAATTGATCCACACAATCATCGAAAGTATGGCTAAACATTTATGATCGATCTAGTGCAATGCATGTCAAGTTTTTTTTAATAAAAAAAAAAAAGAAGAAGAGCAGAAATTAATTGTTTGTGAACCATCCTTGGTGCGACATGGAGTACCGGAGGGTTCATCACTTGTTTGGATTTTAGCAACTTCTAACTCGTAGCTGGATGTAATTAATGAACAAGGTTTATAACCGAACGATCCACAAAGCTACATGAGCTACAAAAAGAAAGAGCTATCACAATTCCTATTAACCTTGGACTCCGTGGTGCACAAGCTATATCTTATTTAAGTTTGTGTTCACACGTGGAGGGCATATGGCTCTTGATGAGTGATTATTTGACTTGGACTTGGATATAAAAGTCCAATCGTCCAGTGTTTGGGATAGAACAAAATTTTAAGTATAGAATAAAATAAAGCAGCGGTTCCAGAACACCCATGAATCTAAAAATTCCATAGGAAATCGCAAGAGAAAAAATTAAATCTAACTCTTTTCTGATGCTAGACCGAAAGAAAAACTCCTCTCTGATACTAAAACAAAAAATAAAACATCAATAAGGAATCATAATACCTCAAAGCCTACGAAATCAGATCTAAAAACACTTTCAGATCATTTACAAATACCAACTTCGCGACTCCAGTCACTGCAATCAAACCCAGATAGATCTTGATGAGAAAAACAAGAAACCACATTATAAATTAATGGTTTGCATACTGTTGGCCCAGATGGCAACCCAAGAGGGGAGGGGGGTGAATTGGGTTCTTTAAAAATTAGCCCTTTTTAAAATAGTTTGCTTGAGATTAATGAAGGCAAATGCAAGGTAACTATAAAGTGCAGTGAATAAGATAGAGATAGAGGAAGAGACAATGAGACACTGCAAACACAAAAGATTTTATAGTGGTTCGGTGCAACCAGCACCTACGTCCACTCCCAAGATTCACTTGGGTCCACACTATAATCTCTCTAGATTACAGCCGAGTTATTTTTCAAGCTCACAACTCAAACTTGTTGTTTTTTCGGGATCACAACGAACCCAGCCGGTTTTACACGGGCTTACCAGCACAAAACCCTACACGTTGTTTTTCACGGGCTCACAACTAACCCAAGCTTAAACAAGCTTAAACCGAGGTAAAACTACCTCCTCTAGTTCAATCCCCCAGATTGAACTAGGCAAAAACAAGATAAGTATTGTGTATGAATACAAAGCTCCTCAATGAGCAAATATACAAATTAAGAATAATAAGGTTTAGAAAAGCCTGATTTGAAGATAGGTTGGCTTTTGATCTTTTCTTCTTTTCTTCTTTTCTTCTTCTTCTTGCTGGATTGAATCAAGCCTCAGCTCCGATTCTTCGTGGTTGAAGCAGTTGAGAAGGGTTGAAAAGCAAGAAATGAATCTCCTTTCTCCAAGTTGGAAAATCCACCAAGACTTCGATTTGAACGCTTTGGATTCCTCTTGAGCCTTTTTGGTGTGGAGTGGATTTGAGCTAGAAGGTTTTCCTCTCAAGATTCAAGCTCACGGATTTTTGAAATGGGATTTGTCTATCTCAGATTTTCTCTCTTTTTCTTTCTATTTTTCCATTCTTGTTTTTTTGAACAATAGACTCCCCTTTTTATAGATTTCTTTTATACCATTTTTGAAGAAAACTATCCGTTGGAGTGTACCTTGTATCAAAATATATCCGTTAGAAATGAGGTAAAATAGAAATATTACCGTTAGAGCTGATCTGGCAACTTTATTTTTCGTTCCAGGTGGGTTGGAGTCGACTCTAACTTTTCTGGAGTCGGCTCTAGCTCGAGGCGTTTTAAAATGATATTTCCGGAGTCGTCTCTGGCTTTTCTGGGGTCGATAAGAAACTTTTCCGGAGTCGACTCTAACTTACCTGGAGTCGACTCTAGGTCGGGGCCAGAAAAATCAACTTTCTGCTTCTTCTGTGAGAGTCGACTCTAACAGTCTCGGAGTCGACTCTAATGACCGTGCCAGTTCCGGAGTCGGCTCTGTGATTCTCGGAGTCGACTCTAATGTCTGCAATTCTTACCTAGACATTAGATTTGATCCAGAACCCTATGTAACTCCTGATTTTGATCTTTCAATAATCTTATAGGCTGAAACACTAAATCAAAATCGTCAGAGCCTTCAAAAATTATACTCAAATAGTTTTGTTGATCATCAAAATCATCAATTGGGTCAACAATCTCCCCCTTTTTGATGATAACAAAAACTTTGAGTATATGCATTCAAAAATTCAATCAAACTAAGGATTATAGTCATTTTAACTTTAAACCATTGAAATTAAGGTTTTGATGCCAATGTTCAATGTAAACTTTAAAATTGTACATGAGTTCAATATAATCCATCAATATTGAATTGTTAAACTTAATGTGCATAAAATTGCAAATGAGCTTTTTGTTAAGCTCCCCCTGCATTGAGTAGCTCCTCTTATATATAAACATCAAATTGTAACTGATAATCATTTCAATTCATTTTGCATAAACAATTAATTCTCCCCCTTTCTTTCTTTCTTTATGCATATATTATTCAATATTCCTATTCAATCTATTCCTATTCAATCTTTCTTTCTTTGCATATACACAACTCTCTCCCCCTTTTTTGTTATTAGCAATAAGGAGAGTATATAAATAATTTATAATCTCAATAAAGCATAGGAATCCAATCAATCAAATTTTGAAAATGTGAAATTGCATTTTATAAGCAAGAACCATTACATCAGTTGATTCATATACATTTCAAAATGAAATACATTAGATATTCAAAAACTTCCTAAGTACAAACTATCAAACTCAAAAACAAGGTCAGATGAGCTTGAATACAATTTTCTTTAGATGACCTATAATTTTCATTACATCATCCTTTTGTGATTTCTTAAAGTTTTCAAGGCAGGCTTCGATTTGAGAGACTGCAAGGTCAATGTCCTTCTTCAATTGACCCGTTGCATGAACATATGATCCTGATCCATCGGCAATGCCTTCCATCCTTTCGAAGATCTTGTGAAGCTCAGCTCCAAAGGATTCTACAGAATTGCCTAAGGTAAAGGATAGCATGTCCAGTCTCGAATTTAGTTCATCCTTTAACTGATTAAAGTCTTCTTTCAATTGATTAATTTCATTTGACCTGTGACTGTCATACTCAGCAAGTAAGCTTCTTAACTGATCAAGTTGTTCATTAGAAAATCTTCCAGAATTTGTTATAGGCTGATGTGGAGGTGATGGAATAGAACTCGGTCCGGCCTCTGAAGGTCCAGCTGAAGAAGGTCCTGCAAAAGATGAATCAGGGACTGATGGTCCCGCAGTAGATGGTCCCGGGATTTCTTCTACTCTGGTTTCCTCTGCTCCATCCCTATCTTCTCTTTCCTCTCTCCCTCCCTTCATCCAAACACCATTTACCTTCTTGAATCCCATTCTATGAATAGTTGATATGCTGTAATAATCAGTGTGTCTCAGTTTTCTTAAAGGTTCATTCTCCATTATGAGCACACCTTGGCTTCTAAAGATAAGTGTCAGAATCATACCGTATGGCAGTGTTGATCTTTTCTTTGTAGCTGCCTCTGCCATGTATCCAATCATCATGCCAGCTAAATTGACTGGCCTTCCAGTAATTATAGTCCATTAATAACACGTCTCGCTCCGAGACATACTCGAATCGACCAATTTTTGGAAATAAGATTCTTCCACAGATATTATGAAGTAATCTGAGTTCTAGGTTCAACTGATTTGCAAAGATTTCTTCAAACTCAGTCACATCTCTCCCCAGCATCCTTGTCAGTGCACCACTTCTGTCATTAAGTTGACATTCCATTAAACCAACTGTGGGCATTTCTAATAGGGTTCCAAGAATCTTAGTTGTTACCGTAACCCTAGTTCCTCTTACTGTGCTTATCAATCCTCCTTCTCCTCTGCTTAATCCATTATAAAACTCCCTTACTAATGCTGGATATGTGGGTAAATCCAGTGAGCACACTTTCTCCCATCCCATATCCCTTAAATTTCTTCCAATAGAGAAACCTTCAATTCAAATAAATCAAAGTTAACTTTTCTCCCAGTGGTAATGGTCTTACCAGCTAAATGATCAACCTTAGGAGATGAGGGTGATGGTGGTGAATCCTCTTGAGTGGCCGAAGAGGAAGAAGGCGAGGGTTGCCTCCGAACGGTGCGTCTCTTCATTGGAACAAATGCTCCACCGACGAATCGCGCCTCTTTAGTGCCATTGAGAAGATTGGAAGATTAATCAAGGGTTTTGAGAAGATTTGGGGAAGTTGGAAAGGTTTTGGAGTTCTTTGGATAGGTTTAGGAGACGATTGGAATGATTGGGGGTCGACTCCGCCTTTTTATTTTTGACCTAGCTCGACTTAGAGTCGACTCCCGAAAACTGGGTGTCGGCTCCGAACCAGAAAATCTGTCAGCGCTCGTATTAGAGTCGGCTCCACAAAAGCCAGAGTCGGCTCTAATCACTTAGACAGAACATCAAAAACTCAGGTGTCGACTCCACAAACTGTCAGAGTTGACTCTAACAGTTTTAGAGATAAAAAATTAAGTTTCAAGAATTTGAAACTATTCAAATCGATCATCAAATTATAGATTAATGTTCTTTAGCAATTGGGGAAACAATGAATCAAGATCTAGATAGATTTCCTTATTGAAATATCAAGATTTTTCAAGAAAATGATGAAATTTAGATAGATGTCCTTAAGAGTTTCAAAAAACTATTCCAAAGGATCACAAACTCCTAATTCTCCTCTAAGATAACAAAATCTCTCTTCACTTAAGGTTTTGTTAATATATCTGCAAGTTGTTCTTCAGTATTCACATAATCAAGACAAATTTCATTATTGGCTACATGTTCTCTTATAAAGTGATATCTTATTTCAATGTGCTTTGTTCTTGAATGTTGAATTGGATTTTTAGTTAGATTTATTGCACTTGTATTATCACATCTTATAGGTGTCTTATTAAGTGTGATACCATAGTCTTCAAGTTGTCTCTTAATCCATAGGATTTGAGCACAGCAACTTCCTGCTGCAACATATTCTGCTTCCGCAGTTGATAATGCAACTGAATTTTGCTTTTTGCTAAACCATGAGATTAAGTTACTTCCTAAAAATTGGCATGCACCACTTGTGCTTTTTCTATCTAATTTGCATCCGGCATAATCAGAATCATAATATGCAATCAGATTTAATGTGGAGTCTCTAGAATACCATAAACCTACATTTTTTGTTCCACTTAAGTATCTTAGTATTCTTTTAACAGCTATTAAGTGTGATTCTTTAGGTTCTGATTGAAATCTAGCACATAAACATACAGAAAACATAATATCTGGTCTACTTGCGGTTAAATAAAGAAGGGATCCGATAATACCTCGATAATACTTTTGGTCAACCTTCTTACCTTCTTCATCTTTGTCCAGCTTGCATGAAGGACTCATTGGGGTTCCGAGGGGTTTAATTGATTCCATACCAAATTTCTTTAAAATCTCTCTTGTGTACTTTGTTTGGTTGATAAAGATACCCTCTTTGCTTTGTTTGATTTGAAGTCCAAGGAAGAAGTTGAGTTCTCCCATCATGCTCATTTCGAATTCTCCCTGCATTAACTTGGCAAATTCTTGACATAGAGAATCGTTAGTAGCACCAAAAACAATGTCATCAACGTATATTTGTACTACAAGTAAATCTTTACTTTTTCTTTTCAAAAATAATGTTTTATCAACATTTCCTCTTGTGAAATCATTTTCAATTAAAAATTTACTTAGTCTATCATACCAAGCTCTAGGTGCTTGTTTCAAACCATATAGAGCTTTGTGCAATTTAAAAACATGATTTGAAAATTCGTGATCTATAAAACCAGGTGGTTGTTCTACATATACTTCTTCATTTATTAATCCATTTAAAAATGCGCTTTTGACATCCATTTGAAATAAATTAATTTCATGTGACATGCAAATGCTAGTAATAGCCTAATAGCTTCTAATCTAGCTACAGGTGCAAAAGTTTCATCAAAATCAATACCTTCTTCTTGATTATATCCTTTTGCAACTAATCTAGCTTTGTTTCTAATTACTATGCCATTTTCATCTAGTTTATTTCTAAAAACCCATTTTGATCCTATTACTGTATGATTTTTAGGTCTTTCAACTAATGTCCATACATTATTTCTAGTGAATTGATTTAATTCTTCTTGCATAGCTAGCATCCAATTATTATCTTTTTCAGCTTCTTCAATGGTTTTAGGTTCAATTTGTGAAACAAATGCAAGATGATTACTAATATTTCTCATATATGATCTAGTTCTTATTCCTTGAGATGGATCACCTATAATCAATTCCTTGGGATGACTATGAGCATATCTCCAGTCTCTTGGAAGATCTATATCATTATGATCAATATTGACATCATCGTCCTTATGTGAATCATCATCTTTAGCTTCTTGCTCATGATCTGAAGATACTTCAATATTAAGTTTTTCAAGATCTTTTTCAATTATGTTTGTATCTTCCTCATCATCAAGCTTTTCAAAACTAGATGCTAAAGACTCATCGAAAACTATATGAATGGATTCTTCAACTACTAAGGTTTTCTTGTTAAATACTCTATAAGCTTTACTCGATGTTGAATATCCTAAAAAGATTCCTTCATCAGATTTAGCATCAAATTTTCCTAAATTTTTTTACCATTATTATGAATAAAACATTTACATCCAAATGTATGAAAGTATTTTATATTGGGTTTTCTTTCATTCCATAATTCATAAGGTGTTTTCTTTAAGATTGGTCTTATTAGGGCTCGATTTAAGATGTAGCATGCTGTGTTAATAGCTTCCGCCCAAAAGTACTTTGGTAGGTTACTTTCGCATAGCATGGTACGGGCCATGTCTTCTAGAGTCCTATTTTTCCTTTCAACTACACCATTTTGCTGTGGAGTCCTAGGGGCTGAAAAATTATGATTAATACAATTTTCAGTGCAAAAACTTTTAAATAAGTGATTTTTAAATTCTGTTCCATGATCACTTCTTAGAGATACTATGGTAGTGTTTTTCTCATTTGTGACTTTCTTGAAGAATTTCAGGAATATCGAGAAAGTCTCATCTTTGTGAGCTAAAAACATTACCCAAGTATATCTAGAATAATCATCTACAATCACTAGACCATATTTCTTTCCTCCTAGACTTGTGGTTCTAGTTGGTCCAAAAAGGTCCATGTGAAGTAGCTCTAATGCCCTAGATGTTGAAACAACATTTTTAGATTTGAAAGAACTTCTAGTTTGTTTTCCAAATTGACATGCATCACATATTTTGTTATTTTCAAAAACTAGTTTAGGTAAGCCTTTAACTAAATCCATTTTAATTAATTTTGAAATAAGGTGTGTGCTTGCATGACCTAATCTACGATGCCACAACCAACTAATTACATTTATGTCAGCATTGTCAGCAATTAAGCAATGATCACTCAAGGATAATTTTTCTAAGTCAACCAAGTAAACATTGCCATATCTATAACCAGTAAATACAATGCTATCATCAATAGAATTAGTTACAGTGCATATAGAAGATTTAAATGAAACATTAAAGTTCTTATCACATAGTTGTCTTATACTAATTAAATTGTGCTTTAAACCATCAACATAAAGTACATTATCAATAAATATAGATGGAGTTATGCGAACTTTACCAAGGCCCATAATTTGACCTTTACCGTTATCGCCAAACGTCACAACTCCACCTTTCTTTTCTTCCAGGGTGATGAATTCATCTTTGTCACCCATCATATGTCTTGAGCAGCCACTATCAAGGTACCACTTTTTCTTTGATCTTTTGGCTACAAGACATTCCTGCAACATAATTTAAACTTTATGTTTAGGTACCCAAGCTTTCTTGGGTCCTTCATGGTTAGTAGCAACAAAAATTGTTCCTTTCGGAACCCATATTTTCTTTGCTTTAACATTTAACTTGTTGTTATTATTTAATGTTTTGCATTCAAATGATTTATGACCTTTTTCATTGCATTTAAAACAAGTTATATTACTTTGATTGGCTTTTACAAAAATATTCTTTAAAGATTTTTGTTTCCTAAATGTGTTATACCCTAAACCTGCTTTGTCAAAAACTGCTTTTTGACTATCTAAGATCATATTTAGTTTAGTAGAGCTTAGAGTAAATTTCTCAACAATGTCTTTATACTTTTTAACTTCTTTCTTTAATGAATCATTGTCTTTAACTTGCTGTTCTTTTTCTAAAGCTAAGGTTTCTAATTGATCTTTTAAATCTTTTGTTGAGTTTTTAGTTTCAGATTTCAACAAATCTATTTCTTGATTAAAATTATCTCTTTCTTTGCTAAGTTCTTCTTTTTCATTAGTTAAGTTCTTAACTTCTAAAGCTAATTCATTTTTACTTTTAGCTAAGCTAATATTGTCATTTTTCAAAAACTTATACTTCTTTTTCAAAGATTTAAAATCAATCATAAGTTCATTGAAAGCCTCAAACATTTCATCAAAAGTGAATTCATCATTTGAGTTTTCAGAACTTACCTCATTGTCGTTGTCGTCGTTGTTGGCCATGAAGCAGATATTGGCAACTTCCTTTTGTTCTTCTTCTTCCGACGAGGAAGATTCATCAGACCATGTTGCCATGTAAGCTTTCTTCTTTTTCTTGAAGGCCTTTTTTAGCAAAGGACAATCATATCTAAAATGCCCTGGCTTTTTGCATTCATAACATACTAAGGGCTCTTTCTCTTTTTCTTTCTCCTTGTCCTTTCTCTTTTCTTTTTCTCCATCAATTCTTGCTCCAAACTTCTTTTTATGGAAGGGCCTTTTTCTCATAAACTTTCTGAATTTTTTGGCCAAGAGAGCAGTTTCATCATCATCTTCATCATTACTTTCACTGCTGCTCTCTTCCATTTCTGCAGTTTTGAGGGCAAGTGTTTTCTTTCTTTTTGTTTCCTCCTCAACATGCTGCTTCATTGTCAGCTCGTGGGTCATTAGGGATCCTAGAAGCTCCTCTAAAGGTAATGCATTGAGGTCCTTTGCTTCTTGGATAGCAGTGACTTTTGCTTCCCACGATCTTGGTAGTGACCTAAGAATTTTGCGCACAAGGTCAGCATTAGAATAAGTTCTACCAAGACTCTTTAAACCATTCACAATATCAGTGAATCTAGTGAACATGCATGTGATGGTTTCAGTTTGTTCCATTGTAAACAATTCATATTTATGAACCAAAATGTTTATTTTTGATTCCTTAACTTGGTTTGTTCCTTCATGTGTTATTTCCAACCTATCCCAAATTTCTTTTGTGGAATTACATGTTGAGATTCGGTTGAATTCATTAGAGTCTAAGGAACAATATAAAATGTTAATGGCTTTAGCATTTAATTGAGCCATTCTTCTATCATTATCATTCCAATCCCTTTCGGGCTTAGGAACAATAGTGCCATCTATTAAGTGTGTGGGTGTACTAGGTCCATTGATTATTACTCCCCACAATTCATAGTCTGAAGCTTGAATGAATATTCTCATTCTTGCTTTCCAATATGAATAGTTGGTTCCATTAAATAAAGGAGGTCTATTCGTAGAATGACCTTCAGCAAAATATGAACCACTTTGTATTGCCATAAGGATCTTTAGCCCTTGATCGTGAGATCAAATTCTAAATGAGCACTCGCTCTGATACCAATTGTTGGCCCAGATGGCAACCCAAGAGGGGGGGGGTGAATTGGGTTCTTTAAAAATTAGTCCTTTTTAAAATAGTTTGCTTGAGATTAATGAAGGCAAATGCAAGGTAACTATAAAGTGCAGTGAATAAGATAGAGATAGAGGAAGAGACAATGAGACACTGCAAACACAAAAGATTTTATAGTGGTTCGGTGCAACCAGCACCTACGTCCACTCCCAAGATTCACTTGGGTCCACACTATAATCTCTCTAGATTACAGCCGAGTTGTTTTCCAAGCTCACAACTCAAACTTGTTATTTTTCCGGGATCACAACGAACCCAGCCGGTTTTACACGGGCTTACCAGCACAAAACCCTACACGTTATTTTTCACGGGCTCACAACTAACCCAAGCTTAAACAAGCTTAAACCGAGGTAAAACTACCTCCTCTAGTTCAATCCCCAGATTGAACTAGGCAAAAATAAGATAAGTATTGTGTATGAATACAAAGCTCCTCAATGAGCAAATATACAAATTAAGAATAATAAGGTTTAGAAAAGCCTGATTTGAAGATAGGTTGGCTTTTGATCTTTTCTTCTTTTCTTCTTCTCCTTGCTGGATTGAATCAAGCCTCAGCTCCAATTCTTCATGGTTGAAGCAGTTGAGAAGGGTTGAAAAGCAAGAAATGAATCTCCTTTCTCCAAATTGGGAAATCCGCCAAGACTTTGATTTGAACGCTTTGGATTCCTCTTGAGCCTTTTTGGAGTGGAGTGGATTTGAGCTAGAAGGTTTTCCTCTCAAGATTCAAGCTCATGGATTTTTGAAATGGGATTTGTCTATCTCAGATTTTCTCTCTTTTTCTTTCTATTTTTCCATTCTTGTTTTTTTGAACAATAGACTCCCCTTTTTATAGATTTCTTTTACACCATTTTTGGAAGAAAACTATCCGTTGGAGTGTACCTTGTATCAAAATATATCCGTTAGAAATGAGGTAAAATAGAAATATTACCGTTAGAGCTGATCTGGCAACTTATTTTTTGTTCCAGATGGGTTGGAGTCGACTCTAACTTTTCTGGAGTCGGCTCTAGCTCGAGGCGTTTTAAAATGATATTTCCGGAGTCGTCTCTGGCTTTTCTGGGGTCGACAAGAAACTTTTCCGGAGTCGACTCTAACTTACTGGAGTCGACTCTAGGTCGGGGCCAGAAAAATCAACTTTCTGCTTCTTCTGTGAGAGTCGACTCTAACAGTCTCGGAGTCGACTCTAATGACCGTGCCAGTTCCGGAGTCGGCTCTGTGATTCTCGGAGTCGACTCTAATGTCTGCAATTCTTACCTAGACATTAGATTCGATCCAGAACCCTATGTAACTCCTGATTTTGATCTTTCAATAATCGTATAGGCTGAAACACTAAATCAAAATCATCAGAGCCTTCAAAAATTATACTCAAATAGTTTTGTTGATCATCAAAATCATCAATTGGGTCAACACATACTAAAATTAACTAGAGAGAAAAAGAAATGTATACCCAGTGACGATGGAAGGCTTTCCTCGAAAGTTAGGATGGAACTCGGGAGTTAGGGCAGAGAAGGAACTCGGCACCCGGCGACGATGCGAGGCTTTCCTCCAGAGTTAGGGTAAAACTCGGGAGTTAGGATAGAGGCAGAACTCGGCACCCCGCGATCGGCGACAATGCGAGGCTTTCCTCTAGAGTTAGGGCAGAGACGAAACTCAACACCCGGGGTGAAACTCGGGAGTTAGGGCATAGGTGGAACTCGGCACCCGGTGATCGGCGACGATGCGAGGCTTTCCTCTGGATTTAGGGCAGAGGCGGAACTCAGCACCCAGCGATGAAGCGAGGCTTTCCTTGGCAGTTAGGTTGGAACTTGGTTAGGGCAAAGGCAGAGGAGTTAAGGTAGAGGCTTTGGGAGAGGGGAGGCATATTCGTTGGAGCTATGACTGTAGCTAGGGCTGAAGTGAAGGAGAAAGCGGAGAGAACTGTTCGGCCAGATAGAGCGACGGAAATGGGTTTAGTTTGTTTTCCTTCCCTTCCGTCGGGTTTAGATCATTTGCCTTTCTCTATGATTTTATTAAAATCGTAGGGAAAGAGGGCTTTGCCTATGAGTTTAATTAACTCGCAGGCAAAGGGCTTTCGCTATATCAAGAAAAAAAAGTCCCTTTTCCCTATGTAGGAAAAGATATTTCCTATAAAAAAATATTTTTCAACGATCTTAGCATATTGTTGTTACATGTCCAACCTTATTAATACCTTTCCTATCTCATTAATTTTAGCTCCATCTCATTATAAGCAAAAATGATTCAACTTCAAAGATTCATCCTGAAGTCTAATGGGACCTTCTTTGAGTTCAAATCATTTTAATCTATTCTTCATTTAAGCATGTATCTAATATATGATTACCACATGATCAAACTAATGCTAAAGATTTAAAATATTTATAATATATATATATTTCATATTTAACAAAATATATATTACATATTATTTTATAAATAATAGAACAATTATAAATGGTCTTAAAAAATTCTTAAATTATAAAGCTTTAATATTATTTTATATTTAAATATTAATCAAATCAATGTAAATAAATTATAATTTTTAAAACTTTCTAATGTTATTTTATTTTTCAAATTTAAATAAAATCAATGTAAAAAATTCAAAAATTTAAATTTTTTATCTTATTTTATTTTAAAAATTAAATCAAGTTAACACTCATGGGATTATAAAAACTATATATATATATTTCATAGAATAATAGATAAGTATATAAAATTTATTGATAAAAAATTTCTTTAATTTTAACACTTTTAATTTAATTTTATTTTTAAATTTAAGTCAAATTAAGGCAAAAATTTCTAAATTTTATCTTAGCTTTATTTTTAAATTTAAATCAAATCAACACTCTTGCATTATAAAAATTATATATTTTATATTATCTTATAGAATAATATTATTTGTATTGGAATAGAAAATCTCTAAAATATTTAAAATGATCATTATGACCATTGCTTTAAGATTTAATTCTATTCTTTATCCAAGTGGTTTTTGCGAGGGAATCGGATTAGAAATGGCTGAAAGATTCATTTATTTTAGCCTTAACATCTTTTGAATGCGGATTGCAGAGAATGTCCCTTAATTTGTATGGAAACATGGGAGAGGAATTTGCCATCGGTTGTGATTGCAGTTTTTTTTTTTAATGGTTAGGTCTAATGAAAAGGTACTTATTTGATGTATTTTAGAACAACGAGTGTGCATCCCTTCCTTTTTATAAAGGGAATCCATGAAGCAAAAACCATGATTCCCTTTCTCAAAGAAATGCAAAAGGTAAGGTTAAAATCTTTGGTTACATAACATGTTTTAGCTAATCAATGACTTTAATAGTTCGTTAAAAAATTTTATGTTTTTACCAATAGCTAAAATCAATCATTTTCTCCAATATGATGCAGCAAGGTTAATCAATATCAATAGTAAAATATAGATAATAAAGACTAAGTACGCTCAACTATTAGCATATAGAACAAAGAAAGCAGTAATATATGCATAAAAAGAACAAATAAATCTTACATGATTTAAAATACTTATAATTAAAATAAATTTTTATATTTTTTCTTAAATATAAAAATACAATAAGGTGAAACACTACAAGAAAATTAAAATATAGCGACGCCAAAATGCGTCGCTAAACAAGCTATTGCGATGCATTAGCGCGCAATAAAGGCATCGCTAAAACATTCGTCGTAATTTCAATTTATCGCAATTGCGTCGCTTAACAGCGACTCTATGCCCAAAATGCGTCGCAATATATTGCGATGCCCATAAATGCGTCGCTACTTTAAAAAAAATTTTTTAAAAAATAGTTGCAACGGAAAATATTATCGCAATAGCGTCGCTACTAATTAATTTATTTTAAAAAAATTTAAAATAACATAATTTTAATTTTTTTTTTAAATTTAATTGCGACGGAAAATAGTGTCGCTAATTAATTAAATTATTTTTTAATTTTTAAAGTAAATTAGTTTATTTATTTAAAAAATATAAAATAATATAAAATAAACTTGCTAATACAATGTAATTGCTAATACAATTGACCAAAAAAATCATTACAAAATTTTCAAAATAAATAAAAATATATTTTATTAATTATTTAAAATTTTGATATACAAAACAGAAAAAAATACATGAAGTAGTGAAAAAAAAAATACATCATGTATCTGCAGGTGGCTGCGGAGGCTGGACTGAACCCTACGACAGGAGACGAACTAAATCCTACATCTGACGCATCTTGTCTCTCATCTCTGCAAGCTCATCCCGAACCTCCTGGCGAAGTTCCTCATTTAGAGTTCTCCGGATGTCGTCTATCTGCTCGGGAGGAATATCGCCAGAACCATGCGAACTGGAGCCTTGATGGAAAAAATATCTGGAAGCTCTGGTGCTCAAACCATAGACCCTACAGTCTCGCGGCTGGGCACCAACAGCCTCCAAAAATACACGTCGACTCTCCTCTGGTGAGAGTTCGACGGACGACCCCCCATCAGTAGAGTCGACCTGCGAAGCCTGAGACTGAAGCTTCTCGACTCGTGCCTTTGAGTTATAAAATCAATGATAAATGAATCAATATATAAAGCTGAATAAAATATTAAAAATTAAACAAATAAAATATAAATCTAATTTCTTATCCCAACCTCCCATGATCGTGTATTGACCCAGGAACCGTCCTTCCTAGTGTGTGTCGCCCTGAATAGGCAAAACTCACCAGGATCTGTGCCCTCCTTCTCGGACTACAAAAGTAGAAGAAAGAATATAAATGCAAGTATTTGTAAATAACTAAATTAGTATTTAAATTGTTTGTATTTTCTTACCATAGGCGCCTGTGCTCCTAAATAGAAATGGAACCAGTAGTGTGACAGGAGAGGCCCGTGCCACGACCGCCCTTCTCAGATCGGCGGTTCATGCTGGCTGATGCGGACCTCCTGATCCATGCCTCGGACTGCCACGCTTGCTGCCAGCTGGCCCAAATACCCTCGGCATATGCCTTGGACGGTCACCCGAACTCCTCCAATGATAAAGCATGTCGGAGTATCGGCATGCCGCAAGAGCATTCCATGCTGCCATAATGGCATCATGGATAGTAGGGTCCCACGTAAACTTCTTCTGCATTGAAATAAACAGTTAGTTTCAGAATATATTAAGATTAGAAAATTTTATATCAGTTATAAAATGTATTTAAAAAGTTTACCTGAAACTCTGAAAAATAAAACTCTTTCGTGGCTGCAGATACATGGTGCCAATCGTAGCCACTGGGATCAGCATGGCTATGAAATATAGAGCTGATCCAGCTTGATACAGTATGCTACTCAATAAAGCTGTTAAAAAAACTAATTAAAATAAGTAATTAACTTAAAAACATAAACATATAGTTACAATTAGTATATACTTACAGCCCATCGGCATCCAATCGAAGTACGGTGCGACCGACCAAAGAAGAACTCTTAGAGGTCTGTGCCGATCGGATAGAGGAAAATACAGCAGGATGAGCGTCGACACATGGAGAGGCGGAAGTCCGTGCATCAGGGCTGATAGTGGGATGTGATGCAGCATGGCTATGTCCATCAGGGGTAGATCTACCTCGGTCCGTCATACTGTAAATACTAAAGATTAATGCAATGTAATATAATTATGAATAATTAATAAACATACAAAAATTTAACACTTATAAAAATAAATTGAAATTGAATGAACCTATATCTTTAATCAGTGTCATTTGTTTCGTAAAATGTTGGTTCAACATCCGATGTTGTATCGGACTGTGATTCAGTTTTATTATCATCGGAAGGAAACCGAACATTTGCATCCTCAATTTCTTGGACATCATCGTTTGGATCTCTAAGTGATATTTCAAGAGCCCTTGTGTCATCCTCAATTGCATGTATTTCAATCTCATCCTCTTGAAATGTAGGGCACTCAGTTGATTGACTTGATGAACTCTCATCTAATATGATTGTTGAACGTGGAACGATTTTAGAAACAGCCCACCAATCTTGCTTGTCGTTGCGCAAACTTGGATATCCACAGTAAAACACTTACTGAGCTTGGGATGCAAGAATGAATGGTTCATATTTCTGCAATCTTCGTCGATGGTTTACTTCAACTAGATTGTAGTCGTTATGAACCCTTTTACCGACAGGAATTGTCGGATCAAACCAATCACAATGAAACAATATAGTTCGTTTCATAGGCCAACCGGGATATTCAACTTCGACCACCTCTACTAACTTTCCGTAATAATCCTGCATATTTGCTCCAGCACTTTCTCCTTTAACACATACACCCCAATTCTGCATCCCTCTTGAAGATGCTAGCCGTTCAATTTGAAATTTGTATCAATTAACAAAATAGCCAGTATAGGTAGTTACGGTCTTCAATGGCCATTGCGCTAGACATTTAATGAAAATATTGTCGATTGTGAACCATGGACCGTTTACCTATAAATTAATAAGCTATTCACAATCAATTCAAAAATAAAAGCCATTATTGTAATTGATTGAGTGATAGTACTCACAAATTCATAAAACCAATAAGCGAACTCCGTTTCTAACTTCTGCCCAATGGCAAGTTGACTGATGCTGAGATCCATCTGTCGTTGTCTATCACAATACATCCTTAAGGGATAATAACAATTAAAACTTCTGTTAGCAATTAAATAGTATGATATTTTAAAATTTAAGGTAGAAGTTCTAATTAAGCAATTAATGAAGTGTACATATACTTACTCAATATATGGGTCGACTTCTCTACAGTTCATTAGGATATAATAATGTACTGCATTATACTCCACATCACTTAATTATCTTGACTTCTGCCTTCCAAATGAACGGCCGATACTTTTAAATATTGATATTCGACCGTCAGTAGGTTCTCCTTCGTCCACACATATATCATCGTTACATCCAAGATTGTGGGTCCTCGTATGAACGTGACCCTCAAAGTAATACGAGGCAAAAGTTGAAACTTCTTCAACCAAGTGTGCATTGCATATAGAACCTTCAACCCTTGCCTTATTCCACACATTATTTTTTAACTTCTTAAGATACCTATATGTAAAGTTGAAAATATAAATAAACCAACTTCCTTGCATAAATAAAATAATATTTGAAATGTTAACATGTATCACTGATTTGGGTGTTTACCTCTCGAAAGGATACATCCAGCGATACTGCACGGGACCAGCTATACGTGCTTTGTATGGCAAGTGAATCGGTAAATGCTTCATCAAGTCAAAAAAACTTGGAGGAAATATTCGCTCCAGCTTGCATAAAATAATTAGAATTTCCTCCTTAAGCCTTTCCATGGATGCAGAAGTAATGACTACGGCAGATAACTCCTTAAAGAACAAGCTGAGCTCTGTCAATGCCTTCTACACATGTTGTGGAAGCAACTCACGAAAAGCTATGGGCAATAACCATTGCATGAAAACATGACAGTAATGACTCTTCATGCCAAACAACTTGAGCTTATGCATGTCCACACACCTACCAATATTTGAAGCATAACCATCAAGAAATTTTAATCCTCTAATCCAGTTACATAAAACTTCTCGTAAATTTTTGTCAAAAGTGTAACATGCTTTAGGATAGGTCCCGTCAGCATTCATTCTCAAATCACCTTTTCTGCAATACTGATTAAGTTCTTCTCTCGACTTTGCAATGTCTTTGGTTTTTTCCGGGATGTTTAGTACCATGTTAAATATGTTATCAAAGAAATTTTTCTCAATATGCATAACATCCAAGTTGTGCCGGATGAGATTTGTGCTCCAATACGGCAAATTCCAAAAAATGCTCCGCTTCTTCCAGTTATGTTCTTTACATATATGGACATTTATTCTATCTGCATCTGGTTTCCAAGCATACCTCAACCTCAAATGCTCAATAGTATCAAATATATCTGTGCCAGACCTAACCGGTTCGGCGAATTTTGTGACTGCTTTGTTCTTTCGGAAGGCGATCAAGTTCTGCCTATAAGGATGATTCAAAAGCAAGAACTTTCTATGATTATCAACCATGACTGCTTACCACTCTTCTGCAATGTAAATGCATCTAAATCGTATATGCAATAAGGGCATATCAGACGCCCAGAAGTGCTCCAACCAGACAACATTGCATATGCCGGAAAGTCACTGATTGTCGACATCAAAGCAGCTCTCATGATAAAAATTTGTTTCATAGAAATGTCGTAGGCTATGACTCCTGTTTCTCACAACATTTTCAATTCGGCTACCAGCGGTTGTAAGAAGACATCAATCTTCTCTTTTGGATTGATGGTCTTGGAACCAAAACTGTCAAAAATATTGCAGTATCTTTCATGCACTTCTACGGTAGAAGATTATATACAGTCAGTGATATGACTGATCCCAGCACCGTCAGCCTGATATGACTAATCCCAGCGCCGTCAGGAAAGATAACGGCAGCCATCCCCTCACCCCCGGTACCCTCTCGGGGTCGGGGTAGGGTCATCATCCCCTCACCCCCGGTACCCTCTCGGGGTCGGGGGTAGGGTCACCATCCCCTCACCCCGGTACCCTCTCGGGGTCGGGGGTAGGGTCATCATCCCCTCACCCCCGGTACCCCCTCGGGGTCGGGGGTAGGGTCACCATCCCCTCACCCCCGGTACCCTCGGGGTCGGGGGTAGGGTCATCATCCCTCACCCCCGGTACCCCTCGGGGTCGGGGGTAGGGTCACCATCCCCTCACCCCCGGTACCCCTCGGGGTCGGGGGTAGGGTCACCATCCCCTCACCCCCGGTACCCTCTCGGGGTCGGGGGTAGGGTCATCATCCCCTCACCCCCGGTACCCTCGGGGTCGGGGGTAGGGTCACCATCCCCTCACCCCCGGTACCCTCTCGGGGTCGGGGTAGGGTCATCATCCCCTCACCCCCGGTACCCTCTCGGGGTCGGGGGTAGGGTCATCATCCCCTCACCCCGGTACCCCCTCGGGGTCGGGGGTAGGGTCACCATCCCCTCACCCCCGGTACCCCCTCGGGGTCGGGGGTAGGGTCATCATCCCCTCACCCCCGGGTAGGGTCACCATCCGGGGTCGGGGGTAGGGTCGGGGAGGGTCGGTACCCTCTCGGGGTCGGGGGTAGGGTCACCATCCCCTCACCCCCGGTACCCTCTCGGGGTCGGGGGTAGGGTCACCATCCCCTCACCCCCGGTACCCTCTCGGGGTCGGGGGTAGGGTCATCATCCCCTCAGGGTCCCCCGGTACCCTCTCGGGGTCGGGGGTAGGGTCATCATCCCCTCACCCCCGGTACCCTCTCGGGGTCGGGGTCGGGGTCAGGGTCACCATCCGGTACCCTCTCGGGGTCGGGGGTAGGGTCATCATCCCCTCACCCCCGGTACCCTCGGGGTCGGGGGTAGGGTCATCCCCTCACCCCCGGTACCCCTCGGGGTCGGGGGTAGGGTCACCATCCCCTCACCCCCGGTACCCCCTCGGGGTCGGGGGTAGGGTCACCATCCCCTCACCCCGGTACCCCGGGGTCGGGGGTAGGGTCACCATCCCCTCACCCCCGGTACCCCCTCGGGGTCGGGGTAGGGTCATCATCCCCTCACCCCCGGTACCCCTCGGGGTCGGGGGTAGGGTCATCATCCCCTCACCCCCGGTACCCTCTCGGGGTCGGGGGTAGGGTCATCATCCCCTCACCCCGGTACCCCTCGGGGTCGGGGGTAGGGTCACCATCCCCTCACCCCCGGTACCCTCTCGGGGTCGGGGGTAGGGTCATCATTCCTTAACCCCGGGCCCTCACCGGCCCCGGGATGAGTTATCATTCCCCATCTCCGATACCCTTTCGGGGTGGGGTCATCTGCGACCAACATGCGACAACTGCCACGGAGCGCGGTAACCTCAGGTTGCACGGCGCTCGCGTGTAAGTTTCAGCACATGACCATGCCTTGCCGCAGCATACCTTTCGGTACTTCCGTGATTGTGCCCTGTTACGGAGGGCCATGCCTCATAACGAGGTTTGGCGCGTTGCATGCCCCTGTGTATGACCAAATCTTGCTACGGCGTACGGCATGCTGCACCCTGTCCCATCAGCCGGCGGCGCGCACTGTCTACCTTCACGGCCACCCGACACGCGTGACGTCACATCAACAGGGGGTACGGGGGATAGCTTCGGCACGTAAAGCTGCAGTACGAAAGCAATCTCTCCTAGACGAAAGATGAGGTATTAGGACAATTATAAGAAGACGGGAATGCGCGGTAAGTGGGATCCGAACTTTGGTTTTTCTGAGCTTTCTTCCTCCCAGCAAAAACCCTAACCGCCTCAGCTCCTCTTCGCTGGAGCGGTTCTTCGTCTGAACCCAAGCCACTAACTTGATCGTCGGAGGGTCCCCACCGGAGCTTCCGGTCCTTGGGGACTTTTCTTGCAGGATTTCCAGGAGCGAGACGTCTGTTTCCCCCGACGTTCGTGGAAAGTGACTTGGCGTCATCAGATTGGCGCGCCAGGAAGGGGGGGTGCAAGAAAGACATCGAACCACCTGCCTTCTTCTTCAAGACCCTGAAGCTATGGTGACCACTCGGACGAAGGGAGCTTCAGTCGGCCGCGCTGGGGGGCAGCGCTGCGGGGCTGGTCCACCCGCGGAGGCCCCCCCGACTCTCCCATCCATCTATCCAGAACCTCCGGATCTCCAGGGGGCAGGGCCTTCTGCCCCGCGGAATGACGCTCCTGCGCCTGCTCCGCAGCCACTTCAAGAAGATCGATTCGTTGCCCTGACCGCTCAGGTCCAGTCGCTAGTGGCGGTGATCAAAGACATGCAGCAGCAGCAGCAAGCGGCCTTACGGCAACCGGAGCCAAACCCGTCCGTCCCCGGAGTAATGCAGCCTAGCCAGCACTCCTCCCGCCGGAGATCGCCGGTCCCGGCAGAGCCGGCCAAGCCACATCCTCGAGAGGTGTCCAAAAGGCCCCGGTCTCCCTCTCGCCATGCTAGCATCTCTCCAAAGCGGCGGCATGGAAAGGAAGCGGAGCGCACGCGCCGGCATCGCCGCCCCCGCTCTTCTTCTGAGTCTTCGAGAGAGGGCTCCTTTGATGGCCGGATGCCTCGTCGAGCTGAGCGTCGACTGGAGGAGTGCAACCAGAAGCTGGAGGAGCTCAGCCGCCGCATCACTCACCTGCCGGAGGCTGATTACGACAGTCGGCCCCCTCTGTCTCGCCGCATCATGGAAGAGCCCATTTCCACCAGGTTTCGCCTCCCTCAGCTGGACCCTTACGACGGGACCACGGACCCCCTAGACCATCTGGAGAGTTATAAGGTACTCATGCAAGTCCAGGGTGCCACTGATTCACTCATGTGCATTGCTTTCCCGGCTACCCTGAAAAAAGCTGCCCGGGCCTGGTATTCACGTCTGCCGCCGCGAAGTAT
The DNA here is from genome assembly GCA_900491605.1 of Calamus simplicifolius. NCBI lineage: Eukaryota > Viridiplantae > Streptophyta > Magnoliopsida > Arecales > Arecaceae > Calamus > Calamus simplicifolius. Next base: position 364,974 of record UESW01004548.1, on the reverse strand, counting down.
CGACTCTTTCCGCCAACTGGAGAGGGCTTTTCTGGCCCACTTCGACGCCTGTCGGAAGATTCCCAGGGTGGCGGACAGCCTGTTTGCCGTGCAGCAGAAGAACGGCGAGTCTCTGCGGGACTATGTCGCCCGGTTTAAGGAAGCCGCTTTGGAAGTCTATAACCTGGAGGACTCAGTGGCAACTCTGGCTCTGAAGCGGGGGCTTCGCCCTTCCCGCTTCGCCTACTCCCTGGACAAAAAGCCGCCGGGTTCCTACTCCGAACTTCTAATCCGCGCCCAGAAGTACATCCGGGCGGACGAAGCGGACTTTTCTCGGGGAGGCCGGCGGAAGTATACCCCGGAAGCCAACCCAGCCAGAACCCGCGGAGGCCCGCCCCAGGAGGCCCGAGCCTCCTCGCCGGCTCGACAACCGTCCTCGACCTCCTGCACCGAGAGACGGGCCCTATACTCCGTTGCTTGCTCCGATATCCCAGATCCTGCTCGAGATCGAAGGGGAGCCCTATTTACAACGCCCTCCTCCCATCAACCCGAAGATCCCCCGGAACAAAAATCTCTACTGCCGCTACCACCGGGACCATGGCCACAATACCGACGACTGCCGACAGCTGAAGAAGGCCATTGAAGATCTCATTCAACAGGGCCACCTGAGGAAGTTCGTCCAAAGGAACAACCCAGGAGCTCCCGGCCCGTCGGCGCCTGCACCGCCGGTGATTGATAATGCACCGACAGGGAAGACAGTAGCGATGATTTCCTGGGGGGCAGGGGGCCCGTCAAAGAGACCAAGGGGAGAGGGAGGAGTGGAAGCTGTAATTCCCTTTTTCGAAGAAGACTTAGAGGGGGTTGTAAATAAAAACGATGATAGCGTCGTCGTATCTATGACAATTGCTAAGCATCCTGTAAAACGAATCCTGGTCGACAGTGGAAGTTCAGTAGATGTTTTGAACTATGATGCCTTTGTTCGCATGAACCTGTCGCATGATCTACTTCGGCCTGTTGTCACGCCTTTGATGGGATTCACGGGGGATTCTGTGAGAGTCGAGGGGGAAATTACTCTTCCCGTGACAGCCGGAACAGCTCCATGCCAGAGCACTGTCCTCATAAAATTCCTGGTAGTCCGTGTGCCTCTGGCGTACAACGCGATCCTCGGGAGGCCTGGGCTCAACCTCTTGGATGCCGTCATTTCCACCAAGCGGCTCCTGGTGAGGTTCCCAACCACCAACGGGATCGGCGAGATGCGAGGAGAGCGGGACCTGCCGGCGCCATGCTATCACTTGGCCCCCAGTCCCCAGGGGGCAGCGCTTGCATCACCATCTGCATCGACATCAGAGACTCTTGACCCGCGGGACCTGGAGAGGAGGGGGGAACCGGCCGAGCGGCTGCTCACTTTCCCCCTCGGGGAGGACCCCGCGCGGGCGGTTCGAGTCGGAGCCTCACTTCCAGACGGAGCCCGTGACCGGCTCCTCACCTTTCTGCGGGCCAACGCCGACGTCTTCGCGTGGTCGGCATCCGACATGCCCGGGATCCCGGAGGAGGTGATTACACATCGGCTCAACATCCGACCGGAATGTCGACCTATCAGGCAGAAGAAAAGGAGTTTCGCCCCGGACCGGCAGAGAGCTGTTGATGAGGAGGTGCGGAAGCTGATGGCGGCTGGCCACATCCGTGAGGTGCGCTACCCCGACTGGTTAGCGAATGTCGTGATGGTTCGGAAGGCCAGTGGAAGCTGGAGAATGTGCGTAGATTTCACTGACCTCAATAAGGCGTGTCCCAAGGACAGCTTCCCGCTCCCCCGAATCGACCAGTTGGTAGACGCCACCTCCGGGCACGAGACGCTCAGTTTCATGGATGCGTTCTCGGGGTACAATCAAATCAAGATGAGCCCGGC
>UESW01004548.1:331829-362478 GCA_900491605.1 Calamus simplicifolius | reverse complement strand
CCGCCGCCGTGGCCTGGCCTCAGGGGGGGGGAAAAACCCCACCCTGACATTTTTTTTTAAAAAAATGGTGGCCTGGCCACCATGGCCAGGCCACCGCCGGCCACGGCCGCCGCTGTGGCCATGGCCTCAGGATGGGGGAAAAACCCCACCCTGAAATTTTTTTTTTTAATACAGTGGCCTGAGACGACGCCCACGGCCGCCGCCGTGGCCGGCACCTCAGGAGGGAAAAACCCCACCCGAATTTTTTTTTTAAAATTCGGTGGCTTGGCTATCGTGGCTAGGCCATCGCCGTGGCCGGCGCCTCAGGGGTGGGGTAAAAACCCCACCCCGATAATTTTTTTTTTAAACGGTGGCCTGGCCACCATGGCCAGGCCACCGCCGGCCATGACCACCACCGTGGCCGGCGCCTTAGGGATGGGGGAAAAACCCCACCCTGACAAATTTTTTTTTTTAAAAAAATGGTGGCCTAGCCACCATGGCCAGGCCACCGCCAGCCATGGCCACGGCCGTGGCCTCAAGGAAACGGGAGGGCGGGGGGGTGTGGGGGAGGGGAGGGGGGAGGGGGGCTTACCTCGGTAGACAGGGGATGCCGCCGGGGGGGGGGGGCTGCCGCCGGTGGTTCCTAGCGCCAGGGGAGAGCGCGGGGGGAGCTGGAGGAGGGGACAGTGGTTGGTTAGGGTAAGAAGAGGAAGAAGAAGAGGCCGGGGGGCCAGGCGCGACTCAGTTTATATATTAGGGATTAGCGGCGCAATTTTGCGTCGCTAATCCCTCGCTAATTTTTTTTAAAATTTATTATAGATTAGCGACGCAATTATGCGTCGCTAATCCGTCACTAATTTAGCTTTTTTTATTATTTTCTGGGAAAATTAGCGATGCAAATAATTTTTATTTTCTGGGAAAATGCATCGCTAAGCGTCGCAATATTTTTATTTGATAATTATATTTGATAAAAATTATTTTCTAAAAATATTGTGACGCATATGGTTGCATCGTAATATTTTATTTTTAATTTTTTTTATAACATTTATTTTTAAAAAATATTGCGACGCAATACAGGCATCGCAAAATTAAAAATTATTTTTTAAAATTTTCTGGTTTATTGCGTCACTAATGTGTCACTATTAACATAATTTATTTTTAAAAAAATTACAACGCACTGATTTACGTCGCAATATTTTTATTTGATAATTATATTTGATAAAAATTATTTTTTAAAAAAATAATTGTGACGCAAATGGTTGCGTCGCAATGTTTTATTTTTAATTTTTTTTAGAACATTTCTTTAAAAAAAATATTGTGATGCAATACATGCGTCGCAAAATTAAAAATTATTTTTTTAATTTTTTAATTTATTGCGTCGCTATTTAACATAATTTATTTTTAAAAAAATTACGATGCATGATTTACGTCGCAATAATTTTATTTGATAATTATATTTGATAAAAAATATTTTTCTGAAAATGATTGCAACGCAAATGGTTGCGTCGTAATGTTTTATTTTTTATTTTTTAAAAACATTTTTTTAATTTTTTAATTTATTGCATCGCTAATGCATCACTATTTAACATAATTTATTTAAAAAAAATAGCGACGCAATGATTTGCATCGCAATAATTTTATTTGATAATTATATTTGATAAAAATTATTTTTTTAAATAATTGCGATGCAAATGGTTGCATCGCAATGTTTTTTTTTAATTTTTTTTATAACATTATTTTTCTTATAACATTTATTGCGACGATCGATCCAAGCCATGATCCCGGTCGGCGACAATCGATCTCAGACCGTTGCGATCGATCCGATCGGCGATGATCCGACGGTTGCGATCGATCCAAGCCATGATCCCGGTCAGCGAGGACCGATCTTGGACCGTTGCGATCAATCCGATCGGTGACGATCCGATGGTTGCGATCGATCCAAGCCATGATCCCAGTCGGCGATGACCGATCTCGGACCGTTGCGATCGATCCGATCGGTGACGATCCGATGCTTACAATCGATCCAAGCCATGATCCCGATCGGCGATGACCGATCTTGGACCATTGCGATCGATCCGATTGGCGACGATCTGATGGTTGCGATCGATCCAAGCCATGATCTCGGTCAGCGACGACCGATCTCGAACTGTTGCGATTGATCTGATCGGCGACGATCTGATGGTTGTGATCGATCAAAGCCATGATCGATCTCGGTCGGCGATGACCGATCTCGGATGGTTGTGATCGATCCGATCAGCAACGATCCGACGGTTGTGATCGATTGAAGTCATGATCCCGGTCAGCGATGATCGATCTCGGACCATTGCGATCGATCCGATCAGCAACGATCCGACGGTTGCGATCGATCGAAGCCATGATCGATCCCGATCGGCGATGACCGATCTTGGACCATTGCGATCGATCCGATCGGCGACGATCTGACGGTTGCGATCGATCAAAGCCATGATCCCGATCGGCGACGACCGATCTCGGACCGTTGCGATCGATCCGATCAGCGATGATCCGACGGTTGCGATCGATCGAAGCCATGATCGATCCCGGTCGGCGACGACCGATCTCGAATCGTTGCGATCGATCCGATCGGCAATGATCTGATGGTTGCGATCGATCGAATCCATGATCGATCCCGATCGGCGATGACCGATCTCGAACCGTTACTATCGATCCGATCAACGACGATCCAATGGTTGCGATCGATCGAAGCAATAATCAATCCCAGTCGGTGATGACCGATCTCGGACCATTGCAATCAATCCGATCGGCAATGATCCGATGGTTGCAATTGATCGAAGCCATGATCGATCTCGGTCGGTGATTACTGATCTAGAACCATTGCGATCGATTCGATCGGCGTCGATCCAACGGTTGTGATCGATCCAAGCCATGATCGATCCCGATCGGCGACGATCGATCTTGGACCGTTGTGATCGATCCGATCAGTGACGATCTGACGGTTACGATCGATCGAAGCCATGATCGATCCCGATCGGCAATGATCGATCTTGGACCATTGCGATCGATCCGATCAGCGACGATCCGACGGTTGCGATCGATCGAAGCCATGATTGATCCTGGTCGGCGACGATCGATCTCGGACCGTTGCGATCGATCCGATCAGCGACGATCTAACAGTTGCAATCGGTCCAAGCCATGATCGATCTCGGTCGGTGACGATCGATCTCGGACCGTTGCGATCGATCCAATCAGCGACGATCCGACGGTTGCCATCGATCCAAGCCATTTCATTGTGTCACAATTTTTTATTTTAAATTTTCTATCTTTAATTATATTTTAAAATTTTTTAAAAAAAACTCTACGATGCATTATTTGCGTCGCTAAATTAAAAATTAATTTTTTTAATTTTCTGATTTATTGCATCACTAATGCGTCGCTATTTAACATAATTAATTTTTTAAAAATATTGCGACGCACTAAATCATTGCAATATTTTTATTTCATAATTATTTTTAATTTTTTTATAAAATTTATTTTTAAAAAAACATTGTGATGCAATACTTGCATCGCTAAATAAAAAATTATTTTTATTAATTTTCTATTTTATTGCGTCGCTATTGCATCGCTATTTAACATAATTAATTTTTTAAAAATATTGTGATGCACTGAATTGCATCGTAATATTTTTATTTCATAATTTTATTTTATAAAAATTAATTTTTTAAAAATAATTATGACGCAATACTTGCGTCGCTAAATTAAAAATTATTTTTTAATTTTTTGGTTTATTGCATCGCTATTGCGTCGCTATTTAACATAATTATTTTTTTTAAAAACATTGCGACGCACTGAGTTGCATCGCAATCTTTTTATTTCATAATTATATTTTATAAAATTTAAATTTAAAAATATTACGTTGCATTACTTGCATCGCTAATTAAAAAATTAATTTTTTTTGATTATCTGGTTTGTTGAGTCGCTAATGCGTTGCTAATTATGTCGTAATTTTTTGTTGTCGCAATGTGGCCACAATTTAGCGACGCAAAGATGTGTCACTAAATTTACGTCGCTATTTCAGTATTTTTTTATAATGAAACAATATTGATAGTAAAAATAATCTTTAAAGTTGACTTATGCAGAGATAACACATGACTTCACATAAAGTAGGTATGTATTTGAATAATTTTTTCTATGAATTTATGATATATGTTAGGTTGATTAAGCAATAACCATATTATAGATTATGAAATTTGATAAAATAATTTTATAATGATGTTTAACTAATTGAAAGTTATAGATTCTAGCATTATTATTTTTTTAATAACTATGAGAGACAAAACATATTGTTGAGGGGTAAAATCGTCATTGCATTGATAACCGTGCGAAGGGGCTAAGATCAGCCCATTCCTCCGCCCGCTACATTGCGCCCATGAAGAACGAGCCAACTAATATGGTCCAACGGGCCGAGCAACCCATAGCTCGGTTCCCCCGAGCTACCCATAGCTCGGTTCTCCCCGAGCTACCCATAGCTCGTTTCTCCCCGAGCTACCAATAGCTTGGTTTTCCCGAGCTACCCATAGCTCAGCTTCTCCGAGCTACCCATAGCTCATTTCTCCCCGAGCTACCCATAGCTCGGCTTCCCCGAGCCATAGCTCGGCTTCCCGGAGCTACCCATAGCTCAGCCTTCCCGAGCTTCCATAGCTCGACCTTCCCGAGCTACCCATAGCTCAGCTCCCCCGAGCAATCCATGGCTCGACACACACCTCCGTGGAACTCGACACGGGAGAGCCCAGGCCTAGCGTAACAGAATCCCAAACAAAGAATCATATCGAGGAGTGGTCTAAGATCTAGAATAACTTCCTGGGACCTACGCATTCATCAGATCTCGGGACATCAAAGAGCTCTCTCAGTCGTCGATCCTTCAACGAACAAGATACGGATCCCACCGGCCTTATAATAGCTTGATTCGAATCATTTCTGTATCCTAACAACCTTCGAACCTTCCAGAAGGCGCTCAAGATCCAGGTGATTGCCTATAAATATGACATTCCCAAATTCTCTCAGGTATGCACTCACAGCTCCTGGCTTACTCTCACTCTCACTCACTCTCTTTTACCTTCACTGCTCGTCGACGCTCCCCCAGAGCTCCCGATTGGCCACCCCTGGAGGGACTCCCCAGAGAGATCCTTCTCCTCATTTCTGTTGATCGTCGATCCCCACTGACTTGAGCGTCGGAGGGTCTTCTGCGGAGGGCCACCCCCAATACCTCTCACGTGAGGACTTCTGTACAGGTCCGCCCAGGAGGAAGCCCAGGTCAGGAGACCGACCGCGCCCGAGTCGGAGGACAGATCTCGGCGGCAATAGATTGGCGCTAGAGGAAGGGTCTCAAGTCCCATTAAAACTTGAAGAAAGGAGACAAGGAACTTAATCCGGAAGAGAACCTCTCCAATGGCCAATCGGAGAAGGGCAACTTTTGAAGCCCAGGACCAGGTCACCTCCCAGGGACCTGATTCGATGAGCAGTGTGGCACCGCAGCCGCCACCCATCGAGACCCCATCGCCGCTAGCCATCTCGGTGACCCAGGACCAGTTCGCCACACTGGTCCAGCAGGTCCAAGCCCTGACCCATCTGGTTCAGGAGTGCCTCGCAACTGCCCCTGCTCCATGCCTCCCTGAGGAGGCCGCTATCCCTTTCTCTCCGGCTACCTCCTCCTCTGGTCCGCATGAAGCCGTGGACCCCCCGCACTGACCCAAGGGGGACAAACCATCCCACAATGTGGCTACAACAGGGATCCTTCCATATCTCAGCGGGCCCGATCCCTCTTCCCGGTGTCCTTCCGCCATGATTCAACGCCGTCCCCGCGCTCTCCTCGCCCAGCTCCTCTTACATCTGAAGAGAAGATCCGTTGACAAATCTGGGAGATGCGTCAGGAGATGGACGCCGCCAAGCAGGCCCATCCGCCTCAGCCTAAGGCAGAGTAGGGCATCCCTTTCTCCAAAGGGATCATGGAGGAAGTGATTCCCTCCCATGTTAAGCTACCCGCCATCGAGCCCTACCATGGCTCTTCTGATCCGGATGATCATCTCAGTAGCTTTCAGTCAATAATGATGTTCCACGGAGCATCAGACGCGATCCTCTACCGCGCCTTCCCTTCCACCCTCAGAGGATCTGCCCGAACCTGGTTCAACGCCTTGAAACCAGGTTCCATTGATTCATTCGACGAGCTGAGCCATCTTTTTATTGGCCAGTTCGTCAGTAGCCACCGTCACCGATGAAGGTCCGACTCCCTCTCTAAAGTTAAGCAGAGAGAGGGGGAGTCCTTGAGGAATTACCTTGGTCGTTTCAACAAGGCCATGCTGGAGGTGGACCACCTTAATCATGAGGTGGCTATGTCCGCCCTAGCGAGGGAAGTTTTGAAGGAGAGCGACTTCTACCTGGCGATGGAAGTCAGCTACCCCTGAACCTCTCCGATATGATGGCCCTGACAGACAAATATGCTAGGTCGAGGAATCACGAGAGCTGCCCACGCCGACCTGGCAAAGAAGAGAGAGCCTAAAGGTTTGGACAGGCACCGACCGATCCATCAGCCGAGCTCGCCTCACCGCCAAAGAGCTCCCCTGCCGCCGCTAAGAAATCTCTCCCAGAGCCTGCCCAGGCGATTCGACCGGTACACCCCACTAACTATACCCAGGGCGCAAATCCTTATGGAGAAAGAGCGCCAGCTCCCCCGGTCAGCCCCTCTCCGAGGGAACCCAACTCGGAGGGACCCCACCAAATACTGCCGCTATCACCGGGAGCACGGCCATGACACTGAGGAATGCTGGCAGCTAAAGAACAAAATTGAGAGGCTGATCCAACGTGGCTGACTTAACCAGTTCAGGAGGGCGCCTGAGCTAGGACAAGGAGGTGACCGCCAACCCGAGCCTCAGCAGCCTCCTCCTCCTCCCAATCCACCCGTGATCGGCCACATTAACATGATTGAAGAGGCCGGCAGCTCGAGCTCCAGAAATGATGATGAAGGCTCGGTGCCAAAGAGAGCACGAACGGGTGAGCTCTCCTTCTCCGACAATGATCTCCAAGGGATACAGTTCCGCATGACGACGCATTGGTTGTACCCCTCAATTTAAATAACTACAATGTAAGCCGGGTCCTTATTGATAGTGGAAGCTCCATGAATGTTTTGTACCTTGATGTGTTTGCCAATATGAGATTGCTCATGGAAAACCTCTGAGCTGTGGACTTCACCCTAATAGGGTTCACCGGCGATGTTATCATCCCGGAAGGGGTCGTAACCTTAACGGTTCGGGTAGGAACCTGGCCCCTTGTGGCCACTGTTCACACGGACTTCCTAGTGACTAAGCTCAGGTCGTCCTACAATGCCATATTTGGAAGACCCTGCCTGATGTCTCTCAAAGCCGTTGTCTCCATCCCACACCTATCTATGAAACTCCCCACCGGGCGAGGAATTGGTATCGTCCGAGGGAGCCAAACTATGGCTCGGTAGTGTTTTGTCACCACCTTCAGTCCAGAATGCCTGAAGTTGATGGGCTGGACACTCGGAAGGACTTCGCCGAGCAACAAGGGGAACCAGCCGAAGAACTGGAGGAAGTACCACTGGACGAGGCTCGTCCCGACCGAACCATAAAGATCGGGTCGCTGCTGAAAGGTGAACCTCGGCGGGAGCTGATCAAATTTCTCCGAAGCAATACCGATGTCTTTGCCTGGTCTGCCTCCGACATGCCAGGAATCAGCCCTGAAGTTCTCGTCCACCGCCTTAACGTAGACGAGATGTACCGGCCCGTCAAGCAAAAGAAGAGGAGCTTTGCCCCAGAACGGCAGAGAGCTATTAAAGAGGAGGTCAATAAACTCATCAAGGCGAACTTCGTCCGAGAGGTAAATTACCCAAATTGGCTGTCAAATGTCGTCATGGTGAAGAAGTCGAATGGCAAGTGGCGGATCTGCATCGACTTCACCAACCTCAACAAAGCATGCCCGAAGGACAGCTTCCCTCTCCCCGAATTGATCAACTTGTGGATGCCACCTCGGGCCACCAAATGTTGACGTTCATGGACACCTACTCTGGCTACAACCAGAATCCGGATGGCCCTCAAAGATGAGGAAAAGACCGCCTTCATAACCGACCGAGGTCCTTACTATTACCGTGTTATGCCTTTCGGTCTTAAAAATGCAAGAGCCACCTATAAAAGGCTGGTCAACAAAGTATTCAAGGAACAAATCGGCCGGAATATGGAGGTATACGTCGACGACATATTGGTTAAAAGCAAAGAGGCATCACAGCACGTCAAGGATCTCTCGGAGAGCTTCGCGACACTCCGCAAATGTCAGATGAAGCTCAAACCAACTAAGTGCGCCTTCGGCGTTAACTCCGGAAAGTTCCTCGGCTTCATGGTCTCCCAGCGAGGTATCGAAGCTAACCCCAAAAAGATTCAAGCTCTCTAGCAGATCGTGCCCCCAGCATCAATTAAAGAAGTCCAGCGCCTAACCGAAAGGATAGCGGCCCTTAACCGCTTCGTGGCACGCTCTGCCGAAAGATGCCTCCCCTTCTTCAAAACTCTTCGGTCGGCTAAAAATTTCCAATGGACTTTCGAATGCCAAAAGTCATTTGAAGATCTCAAGAAGTACCTCGGCTCTCTCCCACTCCTCAGCTATCCAAATCCTGGGGAGACATTGTTCCTATATCTGGCTGTCTCGGAAGGTGCCGTTTGCTCAGTGCTGGTCAGAGAAGAAAACAAGGCCCAGAAGCCGATTTATTATGTCAGCAAACTGCTCCGTGATGCGGAGACGAGGTATAGTCGGATTGAGAAGATGGTGTTGGCCTTGATCACCTCTGTTCGGAAGTTGCGGCCATACTTCCAGGTGCATTCTGTGACGGTCCTGACTGACCAACCTATCAAGGCGGTGGTCCACCGTCCGGAGACATCAGGAAGAATGACTAAATGGGTCGTCGAGCTGAGCAAGCACAACATCTGATTTCAGCCTCGCCCGGCCATCAAAGCTCAGGTGCTAGCCGACTTTCTCCTCGAATGTACCATCCCGGAGGACGGCTCCACCCCTGATTCCCCCAAGAAACCAAAACCTGGCGCACGGTGGCTCCTCCATGTCGACGGGTCATCCAACGCTCATCGCTCTGGAGCGGGCTTGGTCCTCACCAGCCTGGAGGGGGCAACTTTTGAGTATGGTGTCCGCTTCTCCTACCCGGCCTCCAACAACGAAGCTGAGTACGAGGCCCTGTTGGCCGGTCTCCGGATCACCCACAGCCTTAAGGTGGAAAAACTGAATGCCTTCACCGACTCCCAGCTGGTGGTAGGTCACGTGCGAGGGGAGTTTGAGGCTCAGGAACCGAACATGATCCGATATCTTCAAGAGGTGCAGGGCCTACTCTCCCATTTCCCTGAATTTGAGATCATTCAGATTCCTAGATCTGAAAATTTCTATGCCGACCTGCTATCTCGGCTGGCGACCGCAGAGTCAATGGACGTCGAACAAAAATTTCACCTGGAGACCTTGGAGAGACCTAGTATCGCGGAAGCCGACCGAGTGATGCAAGTTGAGGCCGAACCATCATGGTTCGACCCCATCCTGAAGTGCCTCAAGGAAGGGTCGCTCCCGGCCGATCGAAGGGAAGCTAGAAGGCTAAAACTGCAAGCCACCCACTATGTGCTAATTGATGACCAGCTCTACAAGCGGTCCTTCTCTATGCCGTTGCTCAGATGCCTCCACCCATCTGAAGCTGATTATGCCCTTCGGGAGGTGCACGAGGGGATTTGTGGCAACCACCTGGGGAGCCGGTCCCTGTGTCACAAGGTGCTGCATCAAGGCTACTATTGGCCAACCATGCAGAAGGATGCAGACGATCTTGTCCGAGCTTGCGACCCCTGCCAAAGACACTCTAGTATTTAGAGGCTTCCCTCCGCCAGCTTGGTCCCCATTTCCTCCGCCTGGCCCTTTGCCAAGTGGGGGATGGACATTCTCGGCCTGTTTCCGCTCACCACGGGGCAGCGGAAATTTTTATTTCTCACCATCGATTACTTCACTAAGTGGGTTGAGACGGAGGCAGTTGCACAAATAACCGAGGCTTGGGCCAAGGACTTCGTGTGGAAGTCTATCATCTGCCGCTTCGGCCTCCCACATACTATCATCACCGACAACGATAGGCAATTCGACAATCCGAAGTTTTGCCAGTTATGCGAGGAGCACGGGATCCACCACCGCCTTACCTCGGTCGGGCATCCACAAGCCAATGGAGCAGCCGAAGTAACCAATCGAACCCTGCTTCAAGGGATCAAAGCTCGACTTTCCAAAGCCCGAGGCAGGTGGGTGGATGAATTGCACCATGTCCTATGAGCCTACCGCACCACCCCGAGAGTACCCACGGGCGAAACCCCATTCCGGATGGCCTTCGGTACAGAGGCCGTCATCCCCATGGAGGTAGGGCTTCGTTCTCTACGGGTGGAAAGCTACTCGGAGGAAGCCAGCGATGAGCAACTCCGCACCAACCTTGACCTAGTAGAGGAGATCAGAGAAAAAGCTCGGATCAGAATGGCTGCCTTCCAACAAAGAGTGGCCCACTACCACACCTCCAGAGTCAAAGGGAAAGCTTTCTTGCCTGGCGACCTTGTTCTTCGAAAAGCATTTATCTCCAAACCGCTGGAGCAAGGAAAGCTGGCCCCAAACTGGGAAGGCCCTTACCAAGTAGCGGAGATCGTCGGACCTGGGACCTACAAGCTGCAAGATCTAAGCGGAAGATCCATCCCTCGGACGTGAAATTTGGACAATCTCTGTAAGTATCATCAGTAGGGTACGCCCTCTACAGGCTTGCCTTCTTAAATTTTTGTCGGTACTTATTTCATAATTTATGACATAAATCACCACAAATTATATCACCAAAAATTGTGAAAAGAAACAGATACTGCTTACCAATCATCGGCACGACCGAGTTACCTATTTAAACAGGGATTCTCCGAACCTCGGCTGGGCGAGCAACAATTCTCCGAACCTCGGCCGGGCCGAGCAACTATTCTCCGAACCTCGGCCGGGCCGAGCAACTATTCTCCGAACCTCGGCGGGCCAAGCAACTATTCTCCGAACCTCGGCAGGGCCGAGCAACTATTCTCCGAACCTCGGCAGGGCCGAGCAACTATTCTCCGAACCTCGGGGGCCGAGCAACTATTCTCCAAACCTCGGCTGGGCCGAGCAACAATTCTTCGAACCTCGGCTGGGCCGAGCAAATTCTTCGAACCTCGGCAGGGTCGAGCAACAATTCTTGAACCTCGGCTGGGCCGAGCAGCTATTCTTCGAACCTCTGCTGGGCCAAGCAACAATTCTCGAACCTCGGCAGGGCCGAGCAACAATTCTCCGAACCTCGGTAGGGCCGAGCAACAACTCTCCGAACCTCGGTAGAGCCGAGCAACAATTCCCCGAACCTCGGCAGGGCCGAGCCATAAATCTCCAAACCTCGGCTGGGCCGAGTAACAAGTCTACAAATCTCGGTTGGGCCTAGCGATGAATTCTAAAGCCCCGAAGAAAACCGGAGAGCATAAAGCCCCGGCAAAAATCGGAGCACGCAAACCTCGATTAAAGCCGAAGGACTTCCGAACAGTCCCCAGAACTTCGTCCAGTTTGAAAAATGCACACTGTGCAAAACCATCAACAGACACAAATTCTGCGCCTTTAGCAAATCCCTAAAAGGCCTCGGCAGGCCCTACACGGCCACCCACGAACCCCAGGCAAAATCGGGGAATCCCCCCTACTGCTAAAACCCTGGATGATATCCCTGTATCTTACCGTCCAAACGCCTATCTCGCTCCACAAACGAGACCATGACTTAGCGCGTAAGCCCACGGGACCACCCAGGTCCCCCATCGGTTCAAACAGAAACGAGCGGTTCTTCCTCTTTTACGAACTGAACGACGATATCATCAGAGAGCAAGAAACTACCAAAAAAGACTTTTTTCTTTATTTATTTATTGAAAAGAAAAAAGTACAGAAAAGAAAGAAAAATGGCCTTCACAGGCCTAACATCTCCCACCAGGAGCTATCAAGTCTTCAACACGCCGAGACAGCTCTGCAACTCGCTGGTGGAGCGATGTGATCTCCCCCTTCTGCTGGTCTATGACCCGGCGAAGGGCCTCGGCCTCCCTCATGGAGACGATGAGATACTTCTCGACCGCCTTCTCAAGCTGCTCGTGGCTTGCGAAGGCTGATGCCAAGGCCATGCCGTCGACCATCACAATGGAGCGGCTCCCTTGGGAGCCCCCACGACCGCCGTTAACTACATAAGATTCATTGGACGATTGCTCTCCACCCTGAGAAGCCATATCGAGAGCTGTTGAGAGGCTAACCAAAAGGATGGTGAATGCTGGCACCCCTCTCGTCCGTATTTATACCTCTCAGGTGAGTATCTCGATCAGTCGGGTCATAAATACTGACCCATGAGAATTCGCCACGTGTCGCCACTTTAGCTGGCGACCACGGGACCCGAAGGGCCATGCCCCCTCCCGAGGGGTATCTGTAAATGTCGACGAGTTACTCGGGAACCCCCCTCCTTCTCTAGAAACTGGGTTCCTCCCGATCTGCGGGCCCTCGCGGAGTAAATGCCATCGAAACTCCTGAATTTCCTTAAATCACCACCCTTGGAAAATACGAAAAAGAAAGAGCGTCAGCACCTGACGCTGACTCGCTTCCCTCGGAAGTAGCCAAATCATAAATGTCGGGCGTACCCATGCACCGCCCGTTCCGCCTTGGCTGGCTCCGCCGAATCTTGTGGGAACCAAACATCGGGAATCTCGGTGGCGACCAAGTCATCCCTCCGAGCAACTATTCTCCGAACCTCGGCAGGGCCGAGACATAAATCTCCGAACCTCGGCAGGGCCAAGCCATAAATCTCCGAACCTCGGCCGGGCCGAGCAACTATTCTCCGAACCTCGGCAAGCTGAGCAACAATTCTCCAAACCTCGGCAGGGCCGAGCCATAAATCTCCGAACCTCGGCAGGGCCGAGTAATAATTCTTTGAGCTTCGGCCAAAGTAAGGAACTATCAGACAATCTCTAGGGTTCCACCCAAATTCGGGCAGCCTATGAGCCCCGGCTAGGTTGGATGGTGCGGAATCCTCGGACAAGTACGGGCGATATCCCTGCGCCTCGTTTCATCGCCAACAACAACTCTCGGCACAAAAGAAATAGAAACTAGGGGAAAGAACAAAACTTCTTCATTTCATTAACATCGAAACAAATTAAAACCGCCTGAGAGGCATTACAAGTGCATTGAAATGCATGAAATAAAAATGAGTACATGAATCAGCCAAGCTACTCCAAGTCAGCTTCGGGTGACAATGATGCTTCGGCATCCGGTCCAACAAATCAGGCAAGCTACGGGCCAATCAGCTCGCGCCGATAATGAGCGGACGACATGGCCCAACCGTTGCGACAAGCTTTGGTTAATAATGATATCTTGGCATCCCAACCGAGATATCACAGAAATCAGAAAGGGTGGATGGGCTTTTGTCCCAAACCACCCAACTGAAGGGCCCCCAGATGAAGTAGGAGGGAAGATCGCGGACCCTGATACCAGGGCACTCCCCCAAATCTAGTGTGTACAGCTAGCCATTGCCCAAGTCGAAAGGCAATGTACTAGCGGACGACACACCATCACCCCCTCCTCACGTGGCAAAAGATTCCCTGGGCGGATGAGCCCAGGGATCCGGGCTAGGGGAGGAGGAGAAATTCACGCAAGCCATGGGGAGCACGCGTGGACTTCCTACCCTACGTCTCGAAGGGTGAACCACAAAGGTCACACAGGAAGCGTATATGTGCGCTCTCCATGCGATCTCTGCGGACCTCCTGTGCGCTCTCCATACGATCTTCGGAGCTCCTTTCTTGAGGGCAAGCCACCCCCCAGCGGCTCCTTCATCACCCCAGCTGTCCGGAGGACAGCGACGACTTGCAGGAGGAAAGCTCGGTCCTCCCGCTCTAAACCTCGGAGAGACAGGCATCATGAGTATCTTCATGATTCACAGAAAAGAAAATTTTGGGATGGCCCAACACAGCCCTCCTTCCCCTTTTTTATAGGCGGAGACGAGCCGGGAACAGCTATCAGAAAGCCCCGAGGCTTAAAACGCCAAGCCCACGCCACCACATGGCCTTGAAATGAAAACAGTGCCCCCCAATGCGCACCAGGCGCGTCGCCCAAGCCATGATGCATGCCAAAAGATTACCTCTGATCCGGATCATGAGCTTTAAATGCAGAAAACCGTCGTCGACCTTGCAGATACTAGCAGATCTGGGGGATCGTCCTGCGAAAACGACATCCTCCAATGGCAAATTAGCACTAACACCGCACGTCAAAGCGACCTGCGTTGGAAAAGGTCGACACAACAGAGGTTTGTCGGAAAGTGCCAGGCGACCTTTTGCTGGCCGCAGAGCCGTACCACCTACTTCGGTGAAACGAAAATCGACCCGCCTTGGAAAAGAAAAAGCACTGACAGGGGTAATAAATAGATGTGAAGGCAAAACCCTCTTTTCACCAAAAAAGAATAAGGGGATGACAGCGAAGATTCAACAAACCCCCCGTTCAGGGATGACCTCCCCTCTTTTCGTTGAAGGCACGACCTCAATTTGGCCACTGATAAAGCGGACTACCTCGGCCCTAGCCGAGTCATTCTACCCCTCGGCCCTAGCCGAGCTACTTCGACACTCGGCCCTAGCCGAGTCATTCTGCCCCTCGGCCCTAGCCGAGCTACTTCGACACTCGGCCCTAGCCGAGCCACTTCGTCCCTCGGCCCTAGCCGAGCTATTTTTGTCCCTCGGCCCTAGCCGAGCTTTATCCCTCGGCCCTAGCCGAGCTATTTCGTCCCTCGGCCCTAGCCGGGCCACATCATTCCTTGGCCCTGGCCGAAGCACTGTGTCATTTGGCTTAAGCCGAATTGAATCGTCTCTCACCCCCCTTTTCTTTTATACCAAGCTGTGTTGTCGCTTGACTCTCTCGTCAGGGCTATCCCATACCTTGGCCTCGACCAAGATGTTCCTTCCAGAAAATGAACCAAGCGGCACTCGCAGTTGGGACGAAAATTTAAGACAAGAAGTCATCCAAGGGAGACAAATGAAAACAACTGACACATTTATTTTTTCCGGTCAAACTACAAAACGAAAGAAAGAGAAAATACATATGAGCCCCCAAAGGGTCAAGACTTGGGATCAGACCCGGCGTCTCTTGCGGCAGCACCAGCGGGAGCGTCGCTTGGTCCCCCCTCCTCGGCGGTATCCCACCGGGATACCTCGGTGGTGACGTCAACTCCCAGAACGGCTTTGAGATCGACGTCAGAAATTTCTCCATATTCATCTTCCTTGGCCCCCGGAGTGTGTGTCTCATAATACTCGGCTTCCAAACAAGACAGGTCCAGGTCAGGATAGGTCTGAGCAACCTTAGCCCGCGCCTCCTCTTCGCCGAGCTGGAATGCATCGGCGTAGGCCACCCTGCATTCATCGGCAAACTCGATAGAGTTTTGTACTCCTCCACCGCTGAAGAGGCCCCGCATTTGCCTCGGCTAATTGCTTCTCCAATTCGAAGATCCTTTGGTGCCTCAAGGCCGCCTCCTCTCCGAATACTGCCAACCGCTCCTGAAACTCCTGGCCCATCCTGTTCAACTACAGACAAAAAGCCAAGTAAAGCGGAAGCCGAAAAACCGAAATGGGTTAAATAAATAGCGCCCTACCTGCTCGTCCCACCGAGTTAGCTCGCCCTCCAGCACTTGGACCCTATTGAGAGCCCTAGATTTAGCCGATTGGTTTTGCTGAAGGCTCTCTTTTAGCTCGTCCACCCGGGACTGGGTGTCTCCAATTTCTTGACGGCAAAGTCGGGCTCGTCAAATAGTCGGGCAGCTCGTTCATCCGACCACTTTAGCCGATCCTTTGTGTCGGCGAGCTCTTTATTCAGGCGGGTGAGGTGGTCCTGCTGCCGCTGACACCTATGCTCTTCTTCCTCGAGCCTTTTGCTCCAGTTGCCTTTATCTTCGGCATGGCTGGCTTTCAGCTGGTCCCACCTCTTATCAAAGAACTGTTGCATAGAGTTGACCTTGCTCTTGTGCTACTCTTGGTCTGAGATAACTCCAGACTGAGCTTCTCGGACTGCTCACGGAAGCTTGAAGCTCACCGACCTGTGTAGCAAGTTGAGAGGCTCCTTCCCTCTCAACTGCAAGAACCCTGCGAGCCTCCTCGAGCTCCCTCTGAAGGACCACAAGGGCTCGGGAAAGTTTATCTGTAGAATCCACCCTCTCCTTGAGGTGACCGATCTCCTGGCGGGCCCGAGCCCAAGCTCCAACAACCAGATGCAAGTGTCATTTCAGCGCCCTCATGATCAGGGCATTCTTCAAAAAGGATCACACACATAAAAAATATAGTCGAACTAACTGACTAAAGACCCTACCTCGGTATGACGACTTACCCGAGACGCATAATCCATGGCAATCCTCGTAAGGGCAAAATTGTCAATCTCGGGGAGAAGAAAAGCCTAATTCGGCACCCCGGTATATCTAAAGGCCATCTCGACAAGGTCCTCCGGATAATTCCTCCTGTCGAGGAACCCTCTCCCCCTTGGAACGTAGACCGCATCAAAGTGGAGAACATGGCACTCACCTCCGGGTCACGTGAGTGGAAGTCTACGCTCAGGGAGCCAATCTGGGAACCCGCAACCCATGAGGCCCTCGGTTGGCCAGCCTCCTCCACCAGTGCCCTCATTTGAGAAGCCTCGTGCATTTCGCCTCCGGTGAGGGGAGCCCCGGTCTAAACGTCCCCATCGCTCGATGGCTCCCCTCCTTCTCCTTCTTCCCTCCATCTCCTTCTTCCCCCTCTTCTGCTTATGCCTCCTCGAACATTCCCCCGACAGACTCCTTGGGAACTTTGGCTTCCCCCGGGGCCCCCTGTGCCTCGCGGAAGGCCCCTCACCAATGAGCACCCCACGAGATTCGATCGATGGTTCGGCAGGTTCGACCACCCCTTCGTCGCCTGCTGGCTCTCCCGCCAGCAGCCCAGACCGAATCTCGGCAGTCGTAACCACTTCTCCCGCTTCGAGCGAGGTGGAGGTCACTCCCACCTCTGCCTGTAACCTCTCCGAGCTACCGGCCTCCAATGAGGAAGACCGAGTTGCCTCACCCGTAGGGGCCCCCAAGTGAACTGGCGTTGCTCCCTCGCCGTCATCGGACAAAATGACAACAGGTGGGGAGGAAATTCCAGCAGCCTCCTTCGAAATTCCTGCGACGTCCCGATCTTCACCTCCGGACGGCCCCTCCTCTGGCGTCAAAAGATCATGCGCCGCCGGAACTCCGGTACTTCCGGCCCACAGCGACGATGAGCGCCGATCATCACCATCTTTCCTGAGCCCCCTAGGGCAGGAGCCGGAGGAGCGAAGCCTCTTCTCGGCCCGATGCTTACTACTGGAGCCGAATCTCCTACGGAGCTTTCCTAGCTCCTCCCTCATTTGGTCTGCGAGCGCCGACCTTTCGGCTGCAGGGGCAATATAATTCGCCTGTTAGTTCGCACAAAAATCGAAAATGGAGCCGCATTAAGCTATCGGCCGCGAAGTAAAACTTACCGCGAGGATCGATGGGGCTCAATCCGGCCACGAAGAGAGCATCCTCCGATAGAAGGACACTGGCTGGAAGCGCTCGACTGCCGCGCAACGCGATCAGATCCCTTTTCTTCGACTCGGTTAACTTCGGGTGCGCTTCTGGATCCTTTGCGTACTGTCCTCACACCCGAGGAAAATTCGAGCCGATATTTCCCTTGACTATGAAGAATCGCAACTTCCACTCCTTTATCGATGACAGATTATCGGAGATCATCTTGAAGGATCTCCGGGGGCCGATGTAGGGCCACTCTGAGGCCCTCCTGGAGACCAGATTGAAACACACCCTGAACATCGGGAGAGTCGCTGTCACTCCGACACTGTTGCACAACGAGATGAACCCGATGAGGTTGCGCCAACTGTTGGGAGCCACCATGGTGAAGCATCTATTGTAGAACTTTATTACCTCCCGCACCAGCGGATGAAGAGGAAACCTAAGGCCTGCCCTCAAACTTTCCTCGTAGCAGAACGCTCCGTCCCCCAATCTGGATGTTACCCTATCCTCAGCCATCAGAAGCGACATGGTAACATCCTGGGGGATCTTGTACAAACGGCGTATCGCTCCAGGTCCGCCAAGGTCACCTCCGAAGCCTGATCACTCGGACTCACCATGTCTTCAATCACAAGGGACGCTGAGCAAGATCGCTATAGAAACGGAAAGACGAAGTTCCCCAAGGGAAAGCGAAAGAGCCTTCAAATAGGGATGGCGCCGCCACGACTCCGTTTTTCCAAGAAAACTGCCTCAGGGTGAAGATGAGGCGTCTCAACCAAGGCATCCGGAACTGCCACCATGGGTGCCATGAAAATCGAGATCTCCTACGTGGCGCTTCCCCAGTCGTTGCCTTCGCCCCTAAGGAACGACGGATCTACCTCGAAAAGGCAAGACGGCCCCACAGCATTAATTAGGGCATCATTGCGAAGGCTATCAAATACGTGTCCCCCCATTCGGATTGCACCACATAAGTCTATACTCCCTACGCTCAAACCTACGCTTCGAACTAGGGAGTGGGGGCATGTGTTGAGGGGTAAAATTACCATTGCATTTATAACCATGTGAAGGGGCTAAGATCAGCCCCATTCCCCCGCCCGCTACATTGTGCCTATGAAGAATGAGCCAACTAATATGGTCCAACGGGCCGAGCAACCCATAGCTTGGTTCCCCCGAGCTATCCATAGCTCGGTTCTCCCGAGCTACCCATAGCTCAGTTCTCCCTGAGTGACCCATAGCTCGGCTTCCCTGAGCTACCTATAGCTCGTTTCTCCCCGAGTGACCCATAGCTCGGTTTCCCCGAGCAACCCATAGCTCGGCTTCCCCGAGCGACCCATAGCTCGGTTCTTCCCGAGCTATCCATAGCTTGGCTTCCCGAGCTACCTATAGCTCGTTTCTCCCCGAGCTACCCATAACTCGGCTTTCCCGAGCTACCTATAGCTCATTTCTCCCCGAGCGACCCATAGCTCGGTTCTTCCCGAGCTATCCATAGCTTGGCTTCCCCGAGCTACCTATAGCTCGTTTCTCCCCGAGCTACCCATAGCTCAGCTTCCCCGAGCCATAGCTCGGCCTTCCCGAGCTTCCATAGCTCGGCCTTCCCGAGCTACCCATAGCTCGGCTTCCCCGAGCTTTCATAGCTCGGCTCCCTCGAGCAATCCATGGCTCGACACACACCTCCGTGGAACTCAACGCGGGAGAGCCCAGGCCTAGCGTAACAGAATCCAAAACAAAGAATCATATCGAGGAGTGGTCTAGGATCTAGAATAACTGCTTAGGACCTACACATTCATCAGATCTTGAGCCATCAAAGAGCTCTCTCAGCCGTCGATCCTTCAACGAACAAGATACGGATCCCACCGGCCTTACAACAACTTGATTTGAATCATTTCCGTATCCTAACAACCTTCGAACCTTCCAGAAGGCGCTCAAGATCCAGGTGATTGCCTATAAATATGACATTCCCAGATTCTCTCAGGTATGCGCTCACAGCTCCTATCTTACTCTCACTCTCACTCACTCTCTTTCACCTTCACTACTCATCGGCGCTCCCCCAGAGCTCCCGATTGGCCACCCCTGGAGGGACTCCTTAGAGAGATCCTTCTCCTTATTTCTATTGATCGTCGATCCCCACTGACTTGAGCGTCTTCCGCGGAGGGCCACCCCCAACGCCTCTCGCGTGAGGACTTCTGTGCAGGTTGCCCAGAAGGAAGCCCAGGTCAGGAGACCGACCATGCTCGAATCAGAGGATAGATCTCGGCAGCAACACATATGTTGATAGCTTTAAAAAAAAATCATTATACATGATAAATGTACTCTACTTTATAAATATTATTAGATTAACATTTATAGCGGGTGCACGGCTGGTTCATTCGCATGACCGGACCCTTCGCGGGAGAGCTGGACTCCCAACAAAGAAAGAGCATGCCCGGCTACTAGGGGGAGCGGGGGAGAGGGAGAGAACGGTGCATTAACGTCCAAAATGATTTCGTCTTCTCAAAGAGACTTCAGTAACAAATATATCACAGGAAAAATTTGTACAACTTATGAAGAACAAGATCTTTCCTGAAGGACTCATATATATCCCAAGATCAAGAACACGATCAATGTCTTATTACTCAGCCGTAGGACCAAAGAAAAGAGACTTGTAATGGAACAACAGACAACTCCAAATCATCAGTGAAGAAAGAACGGTATCTAATTACCGTCTGAACCTCGTAAGCTTGTCATTCAAACACAAACTCTACCTTCTTGGTCGTCACCACCACCGCTGCCGCTGTCCGGGCCGCCACCTTCCCGCTAGGAACCGCCGCTTCCAATAACCCGCCTCATTTCCTTCAGCTGCGTGACAAACACCTCAAGCGCGCCTTTCAGCTCCTTCATGTCAGCCACGAAATCCGACACCGCCTTCATCTCCTCCTCTGCCACTGCAAGGAAGGTCCGGAGCGCCGGGTCCATCGGGCGGCGCTGCCAGCCAGTCACATCAGGGACCATGTCCCTCAACTGTTTCATCGCCAGTGTTATGGAAACGAACTTCGGGAGGAAGAAAGACGTGAACTCTATCGGGATGGGCTGGAATATTCTTGGCGGAGAGCTCGTGCTCGTGGCCAACGCAGAGGTTGAGGTCGATGGGCCGGCAAAGTCGGCGGCGGTGGTGGTTTCTACTGAGGTGCCAGAAATGTGTTCTTGAAGGATTTCTTGGATGGATAGGGGCGGGGCCGGGGGGGGAGGCTGGTTGGTGGCGACTGCTAAGGCCAAGGATGGAAGAAGGGAGGCGGTGGCGGTACCGCCGGTGGCAACGGAGGTGGAGGGAGGGGTTGTGGTAGGGTTGGGGTCGGACGCCGGGGTCCGGTGAGAAGAAGCCATCAGAGAGAGAGAGAGAGAGAGAGAGAGAGAGAGGCGTTCTCGTTCGCCGGAAGGTCGATCGATTTATAGAAAGGATTATTCTCAAATCCCTAAATGATACTTTAATGACTTGACCGTCCTCAAGATTTAGAGAAGAACCGCGCATTTCCAAACTCCTCCAAGAGACCGCCTCCCGGCGCCAACCACCACCACCCGCGGCACTAGATCATGCGCCGCGATTCGTGAACCAGGACCTGATCAAATGGGCATCAATGCATGGAGAACGACGGACTCTCTGAATTAACACGTGCATGGCGCTTGGCCAGGGTTTTGGCCATCATTTATTCAAACTTTAATATCCGTGAAAAAACATTGTCCTGCTTTTGGGTGAGCTTTTCTGTTCGATCACCTGTCACTAGCTTAGAGTTGATGCCAGCCATCCAAAAAGGATCGGACCATCTAGATGGCTCCCAGATCTTTGTGTCTTAAAAATTTTTTAAAATGAATATACTTTTATGAAAATAATTGTTTAAATTTTTTTGCATAAATTTTTCATTTTAACATGAATCAAGACTACCAAAATTTTATAGAGAAATGAGAGATATTATTTTCATCTTTCTATAAAATATTAATTTAATTTATTTCCATTAGATTATACCAGTAATTTTGTGTTTAAAAATTTTACTATAAGAAAATGCTGAAAAAAAGTGACGTTACTTAGTGGCGCATATTTTACATCGCTAAATAGCGACCAAATTGCGACGCTTCAGTGATCACTTCGATAAATCAAAAAATAGCAACGCATTTAGCGACACTTCGTTGTAAAATCATCGATGCCAAACTTAGTTACTAAATAGCAACGACGTTTCGTCGCTAAATAGCGACGTAATTCGTTGTATTTTGTTAGTTTTAGCGACACATTTTGATGTGTTACTATTTAGCGACGCAGAATATGCAAATAATTGCATCGCTAGTTAACGACGCAAATAATTGCGTCGCTAGTTAGCGACGCATTATAATTTTTGTTGTGATTTTGTTAGTTTTAGCGATGCATTTCTTTACACCGTTACATAGCGACGCATTAGCGATGCATAATATGTAAATAATAAATAGTTTTTATTATTTTTAGCTATACAAATAATTTGTTGCTAAATAGCGACGCATTGTAATGCGTCGCTAATTTTCATTGTGATTTTCTTTAGTTTTAGCAACATATTTTCTGCGTTGCTAAATAACGACATTAGCGACGTATAATATGTAAATAATAAATAATTTTTATTATTTTTAGTAATGCAAATAATTATCGCTAAAAGTAACACATTACAATGCGTTTCTAATTTTTGTTAAATAGCGACACATTAGTGACACATAATATGTATAAAATAAATATTTTTTATTAATTTTAGCGATGCAATTATTTGCATTGCTATTAAACAATGCATTAGCGACACTACATGAAAATTGTCAAATTGCGATGTAATTTAACGACGCCAATGAGTGTCACTAAATAGCAACGAAATTGTGATGCATTTTTGGCATCGCAAAACTACGCATATACCCCATGCCCTAATCCTTGGTTCATTTCTCGTGTCGACCCCAAAGCCATCACGTCCTTGGTAACCGATGCATTTGCTTCCCGTCCCATCGAATATCACCGCCCTTGGTCGCTTCGCCCGCAACGAGTTCAGCCCCAAAGCCATCTGATTTTAAATTTATTATAAATAACCAATCAAATAAGAATATAAAACCCATTGAAATTTAGATAATAGTTTGCATGAAAATGCCACAGCCTTCATTTCTCCCTTTTTTTTTTTTTGGTGATGCAAATGTGAGAAGAGAGGAGATCCCATAGGACTTATTAATGTGTTGAAACAAAGGGAAGTTGGACCTAGTGTGGTGCTCCCAAGGTCTAGGAGATCATGGGAAAGGCCAAGGTCCACACTTCATGAGGCGTATAGAGGCTCTAAAGTTATTTTGGGCTTTACGTTATCTCAAGGCTTATGAGCTTGAAGGGGTTAACCTGTATAATCTGGGTGTGAGTTCTAGGATTTTGAAATTGAGTCAAATCATGGGTGTATATAGGCTTGGGGTGAACTTAATCTTATTGGGTTAGCCATGGAGTTTTCTGAATCAAGATCAAGCCAGCTTGGCCATGTATTTAAACCCTAATCCCTAAGGTTTGTGTAAGATAATAAACAATTCTTTCTTCTAAGAAAATACTTTCTCTCTTTTCCCTCACCCTTACTGCTGCCCTTTCTCTTTAGGACGTAAAAAACCCTAGGAGCATGCTCCCTCATGCATCCTCTCTCCTCATGGCTGCGCTCTCTCAATCTTGGCCAATTTTCTCTTTCTAGAGCATTTTCTTTTTGTAGGATGGTTTTCTTTCTCTAAGCAATGGGACATCATTTTCTTTTTCTAGCATTACTTTCTCTCTCCTCTACATTTCTCTCTCTAGTTGGGCATCCTCTCTTTCATCTACATGCCCCTTTCTCTCTCTAGAAAGTTAGAAGGCATAAGATCTTTGGGATGCCTTTTTCTCTCTCTTGGGCATCCCTTTCTCTCTCTAAGCGTGCAGCCCTATTTTTCTCTTTAGGCATCCCATCTTGTGATGCTACTTTCTCTCTTGAAGCGTTAGACCAAATGGATGCCTTTTCTCTCTTTATTGGTACTAATTTTTAATCCATATCCAAAGATTTTTTGCAATAATTGGTCTCAGAGTAGATTCACTACCACAATAAGGGAAACAAAATATAAGGTAAAAAATAAGATTAAAAAAAAAGAAACTAACTAAAAGTAAGCTAAAGGGAGACAAAGGAGGGAAGAATATTGAAAACGAAATATCTAAAAGAAATCACCAAGAGATGAGAGAACTTAGCTTGATTCTAAGACATCAATCTTGTTTAAAAAAATAGAACTCTAAGAGTTGTAGAAATATAAGATCTTTAAAGAAATAGCTATTGTTAAAATGAATTTAAAGGTGAAAATTCTAACATTCCTTTCCTTCCGGATATTTCACTATTAGTATTAAGAGTATTATAGGCTAGCCTACAATTCGATACTACACATCTTTTCCTCCTAATGGTCTAGAGGTTATATCAACTTCTTGGCCTTCTGTGAATTTAGAATTGATTTATAACTCTAACATATACTTCTTTTAAGAAAATGCATCAGAAAAAAAGTGAGAAGTAAATTCCAACTAGCTCCACAAGGAGAGCATCTTAAGCTAATACCACCATTTTTTGCTAACATCTCATATCTTAAGCTAATGGACACTCCTTTTTTTAGTTTTACTAGAACAAAAGCCTTCTACATTGTTTTGTAGCATGGCCGAAAAATACCCTCTTAATCTAGGAAGTTGTAGAAAGAGTTTACAAACAAAATACAACCATGATTAAGTACTCAAATAACGGTATCCACCATCTATTAAGCCTAATTGGCAAGACTATTAAAAAGCTCAGCCAGTTGCTTCTATTTGATGAAGGAAAAGCGTCTATATCTGAAGGATATCCAACTCCAGCATTCTCTTAAAATAATATTTGGCTCTAGGAAAGAGATTCGGAAAGAGGTTGTGGATAAGGGTGGAGCTAATCAAAATACATTTTCGAAAGAAGATGCAGTCTCCATTTCTCAATCTGAAGGAAGTATCAAGCCAAAATTTTTAAAGAGATTAATTAACACCTTTTCAAATTGCTGAAAATATACAAGAGACTTCTTTAACTTGTATCCCCAACCTTCTTAGAATAACACTACAAGAAATTTTCATTTTAGCGACGCCAAAATACATCGCTAAATCGATTTAACGACGCATTAGCGACGCAATACTATCGTTGCTGTAACTTTCGTCGCAAAATGCTATTTGTCGTAATTTCATCGCTATTTAGCGACGAAATAGCGATGCATTTATTGCGTCGCTATTTTGCAACGAATATTCCGTCGCCGCAAATTAGCGACGCATTTGCGATGCATATTCATGCGTCGCAATTTAGCGACGCAAATATGCATCACTAATGCATCGCAAAAATTAAATTTTATTTTTTAAAAAATTGCAATGATAAATTAATTTCTGATTGGAATTTTTTTAAAAAAGAAATTTATAAATTTGTGACGCATCAATATGCGTCGCAATTTAGCGACTCAAATTGCATCGCTAATGCGTCGCAAAAATTAAATTTTATTTTTTTAAAAAAAATTGCAACGATAAATTAATTTATGGTTGCAATATTTAAAAAAATTAAAATTTTGCGACGCATTTGCGACGTAAATTTATAAATTTCTTTTTTAAAAAATTTCAATCAGAAATTAATTTATCGTTGTAATTTTTAAAAAAAAATTAATTTTTGTGACACATTAGTGATGCATATTTGCATCATTAAATTGCGACGCATCAATATGCGTCGCAAAATTGCGAGCATATTGATGCGTCGCAATTTAGCGACGCAAATATGCGTCACTAATGCGTCGCAAAAATTAAATTTTATTTTTAAAAAAATTGCAACCAGAAATTAATTTAAAAAAATAAATTATTATTCAATTTAGCGACACAATATGTGTCGCAAATTTATTAAATCATTTTTTAAAAAAAATTATAACGAAAATTTTTTTTGTTAAAAAAATAATTATTTAAAACTCTTGATGCAATTTAATTTTATTCAATTGAAACATTATCGCTAACATTCATTACAAATTTTTGATAATGCATAAAATTTTATTTTATTAATAATGACAGGTTTGGATACACAAAACAAAAAATAAATACATCAAGAATCCGCACTGTCACGATCACGGAAAGGCTGCAGAGGCTGAAATGAACCCTGCGATATTTGGCGAATAAAATCTTCCATCCGACGCATCTGCTCTCTAATGTCTGAAAGCTCATGTTGAACCTCATGCTGAACCTCCTGCCGAACCTCCTGCCGAACCTCATGCCGAACCTCCTGCCGAACCTCCTGTCGAACCTCCTCCGTAATAGATCTTTGAATATCATCTAAACGATCAGAAGGAATATCACCAGAATAGTGCAAAGTGGAGCTGGAAAATATCTAGAAGCTTTAGCGCCCAGACCGTAGACCCTACAGTCTCGCGGTTGGGCACCAACAGCTTCCAAAAACACATGTCGACTCTCCTCTGGTGAGAGTTCGACGGGCGGCCCCCCATCAGTGGAGTCGACCTGCGATGCCTGGGACTGAAGTCCTCGACTCGTGCCTTTGAATTATAAATGAATAAATATACGAACCTGAATAAAGGTTAATAAATTAAACAGTTACAATATAAGTCAAATTTCTTACCGCAACCTCCTGTGATCGTGCATCGACCCAGGTACCATCCTTCCTGGTGTGTGTCGCCCTGAATAGGTTGAACTCACCAGGATCTCTGCCCTCTCACTCAGACAACAAAAGCAGAAGAAATGATATAAATGTAAGTATATGTAAATGACTAAATTAGTAATAAAATTATTGATGTTTTCTTACCATACGACATCTATGCTCCTGAATGGAAATGGACCCGCAGTGTGGCAGGAGAGACCCGTGCCACAACGAGCTTTCTCGGATCGGCGGTTCGTGGTGGCTGATGCAGACCTCCTTTGCCAGGCCTCAGACTACCACACCTACTACCAGTCATGCCAAATACCCTCCGGCACATGCATAGGGCGATCGCCCGATCTCCAACGATGAAGCATGTCAGAGTATCGACGTGCCGCAAGAGCATTCCATGCTGCCCTAACGGCATCATGGATGGTTAGGTCCCACGTAAACTTTTTCTGCATTTAAATAAATAATTAGTTTAAGAATATATCAAGATTTAGTTATTTTAAATCAGTAATAAATTGTATTTAATAAATATACTTGAAACTCTAAAAATAAAACTCCCTCATGGCCGCAGATACATTATGCCAATCGTAGCCAGTGGGATCAGCACGGATCTGGAAATATGGAGCTGATCCGGCTCGATACAGAATGCTGCTCAATAAAGCTACAAAAACATCCATATTTATAAGTAAATGCCTGGTAACACACAAACATATATTTACATTACCATATACTTACTACCCATCAACATCCAGTCGAAGTACGGTGCGGCTGACGTGGGATGAACTCTCAGATGTCCGTGCTGATCGGTTATGAGACTCGAAGGCTGCAGATCTGAATTCTCCATCTTCAATGCTCATGAAGTGATCTGATGCGGTAGGGCCACATCCCTGCTCGCTCTGTCCATCGGCGGAAGATCTATCTCGGCCCGACATACTGAAAATACTAAAGAACCATGCATACAATATAATTACGAATAATGATTGAATATTAAAAATTAGCACTTATAAAAATAAATTAAAATTGAATAAACCTCTATGTTTAATCAATGTCATTTGTTTCGTCAAATGTTGGTTCAACATTCGATGTCGTATCAGATTGTGATTCTGTGTCATTATCATCCGAAGGAAATCGAACATTTGCATCCTCAATTT
Organism: Calamus simplicifolius; assembly: GCA_900491605.1. Classification (NCBI taxonomy): domain Eukaryota; kingdom Viridiplantae; phylum Streptophyta; class Magnoliopsida; order Arecales; family Arecaceae; genus Calamus; species Calamus simplicifolius. The sequence goes on along the minus strand of UESW01004548.1, from coordinate 335,095 downwards.
CTTGGACATCACCGTTTGGATCTCTAACTGATGCTTCAGGAGCCCTTGTATCTTACTCAATTGCATGCATTTCCATCTTATCCTCTTGAAATGTAGGGCACTCAGGTAATTGACTTGTTGAACTCTCGTCTAATATGATTGCTGAACGTGGAAGGATTTTAGAAACAACCCACCAATCTCGCTTGTCATTGCACAAACTTAGATATCCACAGTAAAACACTTGTTGAGCTTGGGATGCAAGGATGAATGGTTCATAGTTCTGCAATTTTCGGCGATGGTTGACTTCAACTAGATTGTAGTCGTTATGAACCCTTTTGCTCACATGAACTGTCGGATCAAACCAATCGCAACGAAATAACACAATTCGTTTGATAGGCCAACCAGGATATTCAACTTCAACCACCTCTACTAACTTTCCATAATAATCCATCATATTTGCTCCAACACTTTCTCCTTTGACATACATACCCCACTTCTGTGTGCCTCTTGAAGACGCTAGTCGTTCAATTTGAAATTTATACTCATTAATAAAGTAGCCAATAGAGGTTGTTACGGTCTTCAATGGCCATTGCGCTAGACATTTAATGAAAATATTATCGGTTCTGAACCATAGACCGTTTACCTACAAATTAATAAGCTATTCACAACCAATTCAAAAAATAAAACCCATTATTGCAATTGATTGAGTGATACTACTCACATATTCATAAAATCAGTAAGCGAACTCCGTTTCTAACTTCTGTCCAATGTCAATTTGACTGATGTTGGGAGTCATTTGTTGTTGTCTATCACAAAACATCCTAAAGGGATGATAACACTTAAAACTTCTTTTAGCAATTAAATAGTGAGGTATATTATAATTTAAAGTAATGAAGTGTATACTTACTCGATGTATGGATCGACTTCTCTAAAGTTCATTAAGATGTAATAATGCGTTGCACTATACTCCGCATCGCTCAAATCTCTTGACTTCTGCCTCCCAAATGAACGACTGATACCTTTAAAAACTGATATTCTACCATCATTAGTTTGTCCTTCATCCACACATACATCGTCGTTAGGACCAAGATTTTGGCTCCTCGTGTGGACGTGACTCTCAAAGTAATGAGAGGCAAAAGCTGAAACTTCTTCAACTATGTGTGCATTGCATATAGAACCTTCAACCCTTGCCTTATTACGCACATTATTTTTTAACTTCTTAAGGTACCTACACGTAAAGGTAAGAAATAGAATAAACCAACTTTCTCGCAATAAAATAAAATTTTAAATATGAATATGTACAACCGATTATTAAGATATTTACCTCTCAAAAGGATACATCCAGCGATACTGCACGGGACCAGCTATACTTGCTTCGTATGGCAAGTGAACTGGTAAATGCTCCATTGAGTCAAAAAAAACTTGGAGGAAATATTCGCTCCAGATTGCATAAAATAATTGGAATTTCGTCCTCAAGCCTTGCCATGGATGTAGAAGTAATGACTGTGGCAGATAAATCCTTGAAGAACAAGCTGAGCTCCGTCAATACCTTCCACACATGGTGCGGAAGCAACTCACGAAAAGCTATAGGCAATAACCGCTGCATAAAAACATGGCAGTCATGACTCTTCATGCCAAACAACTTGAGCTTCTGCATGTCCACACACCTACTGATATTTGAAGCATAACCATCTGAAAATTTTAACCCTCTAACCCAGTTACATAAAACTTCTCGTGAATTTCTGTTAAGAGTGTAATAGGCTTTAGGATAGGTCCCGTCAGCATTCCTTCTCAAATCAGCTCTTCTGCAGTACTGATTAAGTTCTTGTTGGAAATTATTGAAAAATTATATGCCACAATCCTTTTGATTTTGATGATTACCAAAAGCCATTGAGTTCATTAAAGATGCAATGAGTTTATTTAAATGAGCAATAAATTTATTTTGAACAATCAATGAGAATGTTAAAGTTTGACTTTAATTATTTTTTGAAAGTAACTTTAAGCTCAATGTTTAAGCTTTCAAAAAGAAATTTTATATTCATATTAAAATCAATGAGTTTTTGGAATACTTCTTGAATTAATTCTTAATGTCAATTTTATGAATTCAAGTCAAAAATATGAATTAAAATAAATCTGGAATGATTTTAAAGTCAATCAGAAAAGTTTTTGATTTTTGATACGTTCCAGAGTCGACTCTTGAGTTTCAGAGTCGACTCCACTCAGAGTACAGAAATGTGTATCTGTCTCGAGTCGACCCACGCAATTTCTCGAGTTGACCCCCGATTCTGTTGAGCCGACTCCATGATATTCGAGTCGACTCCGCTCAGACACCAAAGGTGTATTTTTCTAAGTACTTCGCGAGTCGATCCCAACCTTTCATGAGTCGACCCCCGACTGTCAGGAGTCGACACTTTACTTTGGTGAGTCAACCCCTAACCTTATGAGCATTTCTATTTTTAGTATCACAAGCTCGAGCCGACTCGGAAAAAGCATGAGTCGACTCCAGCAAATCTGGGCAAAATTTTTACGGATGCCAACTCAGCTCCAACGGTAAGATTTTTGATTAACAGCTATTTTTCTTTGTGTCTAATGGCTATATTCTTGCAGAATATATAACTAGAGAAGCCGTTTTCAAATCAAAGAGAGACGAATAGAGAGATATTTATTTCAAAGAAAAAGAAGAGAAAAATCAGAAAAACAGAGCTTTAGTTGAAAAAATCCATGATTCAAAATAGAGTGAAGGAAAGAGTGTGAAATCAAAGGAAGCTCCTTCTGTGTTCAAGCTCAACTATTCAAGGAAGCTTCAGAAGAAATCCAAGTGCTATTCAAGAGCATATCAAGTGATTTCCACCGCTCAAAGAAAAGAGGAAAAGCCCAAATCAACTCCAACTCACATTCCGTGAAGAATCCGTGCTGAGGCCGATTCTACACTTCAAAGGAGTTGAAGAAAAGAAGAAAAGCTCAAGCCAACCAACTGCAAATCAGGCTTATCTAAACTCTATTCTTACATTTGTTTATCTGCTCATTAAGGAGCCTTGTAACTAAACAAACATATTTCTATTCTTTGTGTCTAGTTCAATCTGGGGGATTAAACTAGAGGAGGTAGTCTTACCTCAGTTCAAGCTTGGTTAAGCTTGGGTTAAGGGTTTTTGTGCTGGTGAGCCCTTGAAAATCAGCTGGGTTCGTTGTGCGCCCGGGAAACAACAAGTTCGAGTTGTGAGCTTGGAAAACAACTCTGCTGTAATCTAGGGTGATTATAGTGTGGACCCAAGTGAATCTTGGGAGTG
>UESW01004548.1:309393-330493 GCA_900491605.1 Calamus simplicifolius | reverse complement strand
ATATATCAAAAAATTTATTAATAATAATTTTAATAATAATTTTAATAATTTAATCAGTAAAATTAGTTATACAATATATTTTGTAATAAAAAAATAAAAATTTATAATAAAATTTTTTTTATGTTAATAAATTTTTTGTATATATTTAATAATCGGGATGGTGTGGGGAAACCCCCCACCTATTTTTTTTTTGCTGGCCTGGCCACCGTGGCCAAGTCGCGACCGCCACGGCAGGCAGCGGCCGTGGCCGGAGAGACGGCCACGACCGAGGCCATTGCCGGAGATGACGGCCACGGCCGCCGTGGCCGTCAACGAAGTGGGGTGGGGAAAACCCCCCCATGTTATTTTTTTTTGGCCTAGCCACCGTGGCCATCTTCTCGGCCACGGCCGAGGCCGTGGCCAGAAAAGATGGCCACGACCGTCGCCGCGGCCGGCAATGAGGGGGGTGGGGAACCCCCTGTTAAATTTTTTTTTGGGCCTGGCCATCGTGGCCAGGCCATGGCCATGGCAGCGGCCGTGGTCGGAGAAGGAGAAGACGGTCACGGCCGTAGCCGTGGCTGGCAACGAAGGGGGGGAAACCCCCCTCTGTTAATTTTTTTTTTTTGGCCTGGCCACCGGGCCAGGCCATGGACGTCGCCGTGGCCGGCAACGAAGGGGGGGGTGGGGAAAACCCGCCTCCTATTAATTTTTTTTTTGGCCTGGCCACCGTGGCCAGGCCACGGCAGCGGCCGTGGCCGGAGAAGACGGTCACGGCTGTAGCAGTGGCCGGCAACGAAGGGGGGGGGGGGAACCCCCCTGTTAATTTTTTTTGGGGGGGGGCCTGGCCACCGTGGCCAGGCCATGGCAGCGGCCGTGACCAGAGAAGACAGCCACGGGAGGGGGCGGGGAGGAAATGGGGGAGATTTACCCAAAAATAAGGATCGCCGGCGAGGTGGTTGGGTGCCGGAGAGACGCCGGAGCAAGGTGCTCGGGTGCCGAGAGCCGCCGGAGCAAGGTGCTCGAGTGCCGGAGAGCCGCCGAAGGTGGGAAGAGGGAAGAGGAGAGAGACCGGTTGGGTGGGTGATGCAAAGAATGCATCGCTGACTGTGTCGCTAAATCACTCATTTGGTGGGAGCTCACGGCAGAAAATTTTTTTTCTGTGGGTCGCTATTTTTTTTTGTATGCGTCGCTAAATAGCGACTCAATTAAGTGCGTCGCTGAATTAATGAATTTTTTTAATTTTATGTGATATGCGTCGCTTATTAGTCGCTAAATAGCGCCGCAACTACCTGCATCGCTGAATTAATAATATTTTTAATTTTCTATTCTTTTTATTTTTGGATTTATTAGTTAACAATATTTTTAAGTAACGAATTTTTAATTTTTGATCCGACGATGGCGATCGATCCTAATCGATGATCGAACGGACCATTGCGATCCATCCGATCAGCAACGATCTGACGGTTGCGATCGATCCTAGCCATGATCCCGATTGGCGATGATCGAACGAACCGTTGCGATCTGTCCGATCCACGACGATTCGATGGTTGCGATCTAGCCGAGCCATTATCCCGATTGGCGATGATCGATCGGACCATTGCGATCCATCCGATCCGCGACGATCCGACGGTTGCGATCTAGCCGAGCCATGATCCCGATCGGCGATGATCAATCGGACCATTGCGATCCATCCGATCAGCAACGATCCGACGGTTGTAATCGATCCAAGCTATGATCCTGATCGGTGATGATCGAAGGGACCGTTGCGATGCCGATCGGAGATCATCCAACGGTTGCGATCGATCCGAGTCATGATCCCGATCAGCGATGATCGATCGGACCGTTGCGATGCATTCGATTGGAGACGATCTGACGGTTGCGATCGATCCGAGCCATGATCCCGATCGGTAATGATCGATCGGACCATTGCGATCCATCCGATCGAAGACGATTCGATGGTTGCGATTGATCCTAGCCATGATCCCGATCGGCGATGATCGATTGGACCGTTGCGATCCATCCAATCAGCGACGATCCAACGGTTGCGATCCATTCGATCGACGAGGATCCGACGGTTGCAATCAATCCAATCCATGATCTCGATCGACAATGATTGATCAGACCATTGCGATCCATCCTATCGGCCATGATCCGACGTTTGCGATCGATCCAAGCCATGATCCCGATCGGCGATGATCGATCGGACCATTGCGATGCATCCGATCGAAGATGATCCGATGGTTGCGATTGATCCTAGCCATGATCCCGATCAGCGATGATCGATTGGACTATTGCGATCCATTCGATCGGCGATGATCCAATGGTTGCGATCCATCCGATTGGCGAGGATCCAACGATTGCGATCGATCCAAGCCATGATCCCGATCGCGATGATCGATTGGACCGTTGCGATTCATCCTATCGGCCACGATCCGACGTTTGCGATCGATCCAAGCCATGATCCCGATCGGCGATGATCGATCGAACCTTGCGATGCATCCGATCGAAGATGATCCGACGGTTGCGATGGATCCTAGCCATGATCCCGATCGGCGATGATTGATTGGACCGTTGCGATCCATCCGATCAGCGACGATCCAATGGTTGCGATCCATCCGATCGGCGAGGATCCGATGGTTGCAATCGATCCAAGACGTGATCCCGATCGGCGACGATCGATCGGACCATTGTGATCCATCCTATCGGCCACGATCTGACGTTTGCGATTGATCCAAGCCATGATCCCGATCGGCGATGATCGATCGGACCGTTGCGATGCATCCGATCAGAGATGATCCGATGGTTGCGATCGATCCAAGCCATGATCCTAATCGGCGAAGATCGATTGGACCGTTGCAATCATCCGATAGGTGACGATCCAATGGTTGTGATCTATGCAAGCCTAGATACCGATCGGTGATGATCGATCGGACCGTTGCGATCCATGCGATCGAAGACGATCCGACCATTGTGATCGATCCAAGCCATGATCCCAATCGGCGATGATTGATCAAACCGTTGCAATCCATCCGATCGGCAATGATCCAACGGTTGCAATCCATCCGATCGGCGAGGATCCGATGGTTGCGATCGATCCAAGCCATGATCCCGATCGACGACGATCAATCGGACCATCGCGATCCATCCTATCGGCCACGATCCGATAGTTGCGATTGATCCAAGCCATGATCTCAATCGATGATGATCGATCGGACCATTGCGATGCATCCGATCAGAGATGATCCGATGGTTGCAATCGATCCGAACCATGATCCGGATCGACGATAATCGATCCGACCATTGCGATGCATCCGATCAGAGATGATCCGACGGTTGCGTTCGATCAGAGACATGATCGTGGAAGGCGATGATCGATTCGACCAATGCGATGCATCCGATCGGAGATGATCCGATGGTTGCGATCGATCTGACCCATGATCCGGATCTACGATGATCGATCGAACCGTTGCGATCCATTCGATCGGCGACGATTCGACGATTGCGATCGATCCAAGCCATGATCCTGATCGATGATGATCAATCGATCGGACCGTTGCGATGCATCTAATCCGAGACGATCCAACGGTTAAGATCGATTTGAGCCATGGTCCCAATTGGACCGTTGCGATCCATCCGATTGGACATGATTCGACGGTTGCGATCGATCCAAGCCATGATCCCGAGCGAACCGTTGCGATCCATCAAATCAGTGATGATCCGACGGTTGCGATTGATCCAAGCCATGATCCCGAGCGATAAATTAAAAATTATTTTTTTTTAATTTTTTGTAAATGCTTTGCTAATGGATTGCTAAATTAACGATTTTTTAGAATTTCCTGAATTTTTGCATCGCTAATGCGTCGCTAAATAGCGACGCATTTTGTTACATCGCTAAATTAATAATTTTTTAAAATGATTTAAAATTTAAAATTAAATTTTTTTTTTTTTTAATTGCATCGCTAATGCGTCGCTATTTAGCGATGCATTTTGTTGTGTCACTAAATTAACGATTTTTAAAAGTTTTTAAAGTTTTTAAATTTATTTTTTTTAATTTTTTTGAATTGTGTCGCTAATGCGTTGCTATTTAGCGACGCATTTTGTTGCGTCGCTAAATTAATAATTTTTAAAAATTATTAAAAATTTATAATTATTTTTTTAATTTTTTTTGAATTGCATCGCTAATGCGTCGCTATTAGCGATGCATTTTGTTGCATCGCTAAATTAATGATTTTTTAAGATTATTTAAAAATTAAAATTTATTTTTTTAATTTTTTTGAATTGCGTCGCTAATGCGTCGCTATTTAGCGATGCATTTTGTTGCGTCGCTAAATTAACAATTTTTAAAATTATTTAAAATTTATAATTATTTTTTTAATTTTTTTGAATTGCATCGCTAATGCGTTGTTACTTAGCGATGCATTTTTATTGCATCGCTAAATTAGTAATTTTTAAAATTATTTAAAAATTAAAAATCATTTTTTTTATTTTTTTGAATTGCGTCGCTATTTAACGTCGCATTTTGTTGCGTCGCTATTAGCAACGCATTTTGTTGCGTCACTAAATTAATAATTTTTTAAAACTATTTAAAATTTATAATTATTTTTTTTAATTTTTTTGAATTGCATCGCTAATGCGTCGCTAAATAGCGACGCATTTTGTTGTCGCTAAGTTAATAATTTTTTAAAATTATTTAAAATTTAAAATTTTTTTTTAATTTTTTTGAATTGTGTCGCTAATGTCGCTATTTAGCGATGCATTTTATTACATCGCTAAATTAATGATTTTTTAAAATTATTTAATAATTAAAATTCATTTTTTAATTTTTTTTAATTGTGTCGCTAATGCGTTGCTATTAACGACGCATTTTATTGCATCGCTAAATTAATAATTTTTAAAATTATTTAAAATTTAAATTATTTTTTTAATTTTTTTTGAATTGCGTCCTAATGCGTCGCTAAATTAATGATTATTTAAAAATATTTAAAATTTAAAATTTTTTTTTAATTTTTTTTTGAATTGCATCGCTAATGCGTCGCTATTTAGCCACGCATTTTATTGCGTCGCTAAATTAATAATTTTTTAAATTATTTAATAATCAAAATTTATTTTTTTTTTTTTTTTGAATTGCATCGCTAATGAATCGCTATTTAGCGACACATTTTGTTGCATCGCTAAATTAACTATTTTTATAATTTCTTAATTTTTGTGTCGGTGCAATTTTGCGACGCATCTTTTCTACGTCGCTATTTGTTTTTATCGCTGATGCGTCATAATTTTGGTCACAATTTAGCACGCAAAAATGTGTCGTTAAAATGACGTCGCTATTTTAGTATTTTCTTGTAGTGTAATAAGCTTGATTGATAAGATTTTTCCATAAAGAAAGTGGCCCATCCTAATATCCACCCTATTGTTAGCCGGGCAACTTGAAAGTGACTCCCCTTGGAAATCCGTATCCTATGTCCTACTTGGGTATACCGATTACTGGGAGCGGCCACGGTGCTCAGACTTTAGCTTTCTGGTGAGACGGATACATGATCGTCTAGATGGCTGGCCGGTGTCTGGCCTTTCTATGATGGCGCAGATTACATTGATCCGTTCTGTGCTTTCCTCGATGCCTTGCTATCTCTTATCTAATATTGCCATTCCGATGGCATGCCTGCGGAAGATTTAGAGATACTTTTGGGATTTTCTCTGGGCATCGATGCAGGATGGCCACGGTATTCATCTCTTGGCTTGGGACGCTGTTTGTTTGCCATTGGCTGAGGGTGGTCTCGGCATCCCGTTGCTGTTGGTCAGAAGAGAGGCTCTGATAGCAAGGCATGCCTCCCGGTTCCTGCTCGATCCGCATTGCCTGTAGAGTTCCTTCATGCGAGCCAGTATGGTAGTGGAATTCTTCTACTCTTTCTCAATCTAATCGGGGGCATTCCTTTTATTGGAAAGATGTCTATCGATATGCTCTGACTATCTTGAACTGTACATCTTGGATGATTGGTGACGGTACCTCAATGGACGCCATTCAGGATTTGTGGATTGCCGACCTCCCCCTGTCTCGGTGGCTGACCTTTGTTTGCCCGGACATTCCTTATGGTATGTGTGTTAGTGGCCTTATTTCATGAATTGCTCTACCTGATCACATTCTCGAGTATCCAGCTTTTTCGGGACTGAGCTCTGTCGGCGCATTCTCTCTATCCCTTTTCTTCGAGTGCTAGTACTGATACCAGGTGTGGAGGAGATCTTACTTGCCTCGTGCTCTATGAGGGACCTTCTGTCTATGTTCAGAGACTACCCTCAGGATTCGATGGCTGGGGATTGGATTTGGCATCTGCCTATTCACCCTAGAGTGAGACTATTCATCTGGAAGCTGGCTTGGGAAATTCTTCCTACATGCTCCATTCTATCGCGTTGTAGTCTGAGTATATTGCCCACTTGTCCAGTGTGTGGTATTGAGGAGGAAATGGTCGATCATGGTATATTCTATTGTGCCAGGGTTAGACAGATTTGGTAACTCTCTGGTGCTTGTCCCTGGATGGACTATTCTGACTCCCATCGTATTTCTTTCCTGAGACTATTGAAGCAGCGAATTGGGAGGGGTACTCACCAACGAGGTCCTTTATGGGCTTATATTGCTTATCAGATATGGCTATCCTGGAATCAGATTCTGTTTTCGGACAGGGTTCTTCCTCCTCGCAGGGTTCTCAGGACTGCGACTTTTCTTTATGCTGAGTATACCTCCCATCAGGGGTCCTTTATTTTTGCAACCTTGGTCAATGGGGCTCCCCTGCTGCTGTAGCAGCGAACCGATGTACGGTTTTTATTTCTTGGGAGCCCCCTCCACTAGGGTTTGTCAAAATTAACTTTGATGGGAGTGTCCGCGGCAGGAGTGCTGGATCAGCTTATGTTATTCAGGATGCGGATGGTAGGATACTGGCAACAGGGGGTTTTGGTCTTCTTGATTCCTTGGTGCCTATGACCGAGCTCTATGTGGCATGGGCGGGTATATCTTATGCTGTTCGAACCCTGGGCGTCCGCAGTCTCATCATTGAAGGTGATTCCGGTACTGTTATTCGATGGATCCGTCAGGATACAGTTCCCATCTGCCTCCTATCCCTTTATTATGTGACATCCGCTCTATGACTTTGGAGGTACCTAACATCCAAATTCGCCATGTCTACTGAGAAGCTAATGCTGTTGCGGACTGGATTGCTGTAAGAGTGGCCTTTCACTCCGGTTATTGGAGATGGGAACCGGGAGATGTTTGCCCTTTGATTTTGTCTCAGTTATTAGCTTTTTATATATCGGGTCTAACCCGACCTAGGGTGGTGTGAATCACCGTTTGTACCCAAAAAAAAAAAAAAAAAGACTAATGTGCTAAGTCAAAAGAACTTTGTTCGTGATCTTTATGTTCTTAATGTCTAGCCCTCCATCTTTCTTAGTTTTACGCACAAGGTCCCAATTAACTAAGTAATCACAATGAGAAAGCTTTTCTGATCTTATCGATTCTAGCCATCGTCGAACTAGGAAGTTTGAAAATGGAGATCAGATAGGAAGTAAGAGTGAAGAGAATAGGGAGTTGATCAAATTAAGCCTCTCTCTAATCAACAAATAGTTCTCTTTCCAAGTAGTGAATCTGGATCTAACTTTCTCAATCCTAATAAAATTAGCCATTAAATCATATATGACATTACAAAATATAACAAGCATAAAAATATTTTTCAAGCAAAATGGTGGAAGAGGTAGCTAACTGCAAATAATTTACTCTAGAGTTATTTAATATACATTTGCAAAACTAAATTCTAAGCAAATTAAATACATAAAGCTCATAATTGAAACCAAAAGCAACTCTAATAATCTTATCAGGCTTGTGGATGGATCTTATAAGATTGGATCTAAATCCAACATGCTCACATTCTAGCAAGATTGGATTCAATCGCATCTTTATTCAAACTTACAGAAGAAAACAGGTTCGTTCTCTTAATATAGACTTAAAGTGTCATTGAACAACTTGATAATATCAGTGTGTTATTCATCTATGCCATTTTGTAACCCCTTGGGTCCTGACATCTTGTGCTTCAAATTAGCTACAGGACACACGCTACTATATAAGTGTGATTTATCGAGGATTTTATCGAAAAAAAATCCTCACAATTTCAAGGGATTTTTCGATAAAAAATGTTAACTATAAATTTTTTCAACAAAAAATATTTTCTCAAAAATTTCTCATAAATTAATTTTGTAAGGGATTTTCTAAGGATCTTTCTATCATAAATGGGTTCTTTGTAAAAAAAAAAAATTGATAAAAAAGTCCCTAGGAAAATCTCTTGAAAATTAATTTTGTGAGGAATTTTTTGAAGGATTTGTTTTTCTTTAATAAGACCTTAGTAAAATTTTTTGATAAAAAAATTCTCTCGAAGATTCCCTAACAAATGTTCCCTCGAAAAATCCCTCAAAAATGTTCCCTCAGAAAATCTCTTGGAAACTCTGCTAACATCTAAAAATCCCTCAAAAAATATTTTTCAAGGGATTTTCTAATGGCAACAGAGTTTCCAAGGGATTTTCTAAGGAATTTTCTGAGGAAATCTCCGAAGAAAGGTTTTCAAGGGATTTTTCAAGAAATTATTTTGAACTCATTTACGAGAAAAAAATTTCTTGATAAATCCCTCACAAAATTAATTTTGCGAGGAATTTTTTGCAGAATTTTTTTATGAAAAAAATTTACTAAGGATTTATTATTAAAAATAAATCCTTCAAAAAATTCCTCACAAAATTAATTTTCAAGAGATTTTTCTAGGAATTTTTTATTAGAGTTTTTTTACAAAGAACCCATTTATTATAGAAATATTCCTCAAAAAATTACTTAAAAATTTAATTTATGAGGAATTTTTTAAGAAAATATTTTTTAAAAAATATTTTTTTATCGAAAAATCCCTTGAAATTGCGAGGGATTTTTTTTTCAATAAAATCCCTTGGTAAATCACACTTTTCTAAATTTTGTGTTTATAAATGTTAATTTAAGTTCTCCATTAGATTACATACAATAATTTTGTGTTTATAATATTTGCATCTGATTTTAAATTTATTGTAAATAAACAATCAAATAAGTATATAAAAACTATTGAAATTTAGATAATAGTTTGCATGAAAATGCTATAGCGCTCATTTCTCCCCTTTTTTTTGTGATGTAAATATAAGAAGGAGAGGAGACCTCTTAGGATTTATTAATGTGATAAAACATAAAACTCAACTCGACATAAGGAAACAAAATATAAGGTAAAAAAAAAGAAGAGAGAAGCTAACTAAAAGTTAGTTGGAGGGAGACAGAGGGAAGAAATAGAAGAAGAATATCTAAAAGGAAATCACCAAAAGATGAGAGAACTTAGCTTGATTCTAAGACATCAACTTGTCAAAAGAGATAGAACTCTAAGAGTCATAGCAACATAAAATCTTTAAAGAAATAGCTACTGGTAAAACAGATTTAGAGATGAAAATTCTAACATTCCTTTCCTTCCGATATTTCATCATATTAGTATTAAGAGTTGATTATAGGCTAGCCTACAATTTGATACTATGTCTTTTCCTCCTAGTGGTCTAGAGGTTATATTGACTTCTTGGCCTTCTGAAGTTAGAATTAATTTATCACTCTAACATATTCTTCTTTTAAGAAGATGCATTGGAGAAAAAAGTGAGAAGTAAATTCCTGGTAAGCTCTACAAAGAGAGCATCTTGAGCTGATGGACCATCATTTTTTTGTTAACACCGCATATCTTAAGCTAATGGACACTTTTTTTTTTGGTAACATCTTACCCATGAAGCTTGTTCTTACAGACAAGTTAAGAGAACACCTTTAGTTTTATCAAAACAAAAGCCTTCCATATCATTTTGTAGTGTGGCCAAAGAATACCCTCTTAATTTAGGAAGTTGTAGAAAGAGTTTACAAACAAATTAAATACCAGCATGATTAAGTATTCAAATGACGACACCATCATCCTGTTAACACTTATGGGCAAGACTATATCAAGAAGATGTTGGGAATTTTGTATGTTTTATATGAATCAAATTCATATAGCACGCAGCGAAAATAAAATAAATAAGAATTTAATTCCCAAAGCCCAAGATCCTCATGGAACAGATTCAGTTAATAAAAATAATACATGATTATAATAATAGATCATATATGTGTTCTTTATTGGGATAATGCCCGATAAAGCCGGTAAACGATTTACCACTAGCCGGACGCGTCCTCTCAGGATTGGATGATAACCTTCTTGCGAGGGGTGCTAGTGCCTCTTTTCTTTTCTATTAATTTTCCAAATCAAAAAGGATTTCTTGATCAAGATCAAATCTTGATCAATCAAGAGAGAGAAAGGGACGTCCTAGAGAGAGAAAGGATTTTTTAGAGAGAGAAAGGAGGTGTTAGGCATCCAAGAGAGAAAGAAGAGAGGAGTTCAGTGTCTCTCGAAGGGGGTATTTCTCTCCCTTTTATACATGAAAAGGAGGTTGTGTGGTTACATAAAAAAAGAGATTTTATCACAACCACCTAACCATTCAACCTTATCAAGTTGATAATAATTATCCTAACAAATTTAGGATATTTGCTATCATGATAATGTTAAGATTACAACCACCAAACCACATCCCTAAAAATTAGAAAATTGGTTATCCCATGAAACCAACGTCGCAACCTTGAATTTGGCTTCATGAGAATGCCCCAAATCATAGGGTTCACTCCTTCGTGACGTGGAGATGGGTCATGTCCATCACATGAGCATGGATCCATCCTCCACATGGCACGATCTCAGCCCTCGGTTTAATTGGGTTTCCATGAATCAAATCATGCCATCATATGGACCCAATTAAATACCATATTATTAATCTCAATTAATCTAAGCCATCCATCATATGGATCAAGCCTAATTAATGGATTTCATATGTACATCTCATGTACAAAATGTCTCTCTTTTGAACAAAAAAATTCTTTTCTCTATAATGAATCATATTCATCAATTTCATGTTCTCTCATTAAGATTGAGTCAAACCCAATCCTAATTATTGGTTATCTGATTTGAATTAAGTCCAACTTAATTTCTATTTTAACTTCATCCAAAATCTTCTTAATGCATGTGACCCATTAGGTCCCTTGACACGTTGGTAATAATCATGTCCCTAATATTGACCCTAAGGATGACTTGATCAACACCTTGTCCAAGTCAATTCTTTAACCAAATCAACTCTTTGATTAAGTCAAAGAATCCATGATTATAGATCATGAGCGGCCTCTAGTAAAGCATAATGACCACCCAAGTGTTAAGGGTTTGTTGACGTGGTCTTCAATACCTGTCCATGAACGGTTACCGTAAGATTCAATCCCTTCGTCATATATCTCAGATCAATTAGTGGTATGAATGTGTCAACCATATAATTGATCTTTATTTACTTGATCTCAGAAAAATTGACTCATATGAATTAGAACTTCAAAACCATTTCAAATTCTAACTCAACCTTGCAAGGATTTAACAGTCAATTTAATCCATCAAGTGGCCGTGGGATATAACCCTTTCTATCAAGGGAGATGAATCATGTCTTGATCAAACACCACCTTGATGTACTTAATATCATATCCAATCGATACCATATTTGCCACCCATGGCTAGAGCGACGTTTGCATGTCGTCAAAGCATGATATTTCACACATAAGGTGCAATGAAGATCTCAAGTCAAAGGATCAGTCGCACCATCATCATCAAAGATCAACCATCGATACTATATAGAATATCCATATGGGATCTCTGTGCTGGTCATCCAATGTATCGTTACAATAACGAACATCCACACACCATATCCAAGTATCTTCATACTTCAGCTTGCAAGATCAGCTACACACCACAAGGGTGAAGATATGCAATGTGTGTTAGTCTCAACGGCGTTCGACAGTGTCCAATCCTGTCTATGCATCGACTAGGGAAGTTTAAAGAATCGAACCATAATATGCAATTTTGGATCTCACAATTTGTAATCTCTATTACAAATTCCATATGCACAGTTCGTATTCTTTTGGACTTTATCTCACAGGAAAAATATATCTATATATATATATATATGAAAAATAGCTGGATAGATAAAGAAACCAATAAATTTGATTTGCATTCATAAAGAAATGTGTACAAACTAGCATCTTATCCAATTGAATCTAGGGCACACACTAACAAAAGATTGGTCAGTTGCCTCTATTCTATGAAAAAAAGGGGTTCTAAGAATTTAATATTCTATCTCAAGGATATCCAACTCCAGGATTTTCTTACAATAATATTTGGCTTGAGAGTTCTAGGAAAAAGATTTGTGACGAGGTTGTTGATAGGGGTGAGACTAATCAAAATATCTTCCCCAAAGTGGGTTCAGGCTCCATTTCTCAATATGAAGGAAGTATCATGCCAAATCTTGTAAAGAAATCAATTGACACCTTTTCAAACTGCTGAAAATACATAAGAGACTTCTTTCACTCGGATCCCTAACTTTTTATTAGAATAATAAGCTTGATAGGTGAGATTTTTTAATAAAGAAAGTGTCCCACCCTGACATCTGCCATGTTGCCTGCTAGGTGACTCAAAAGTGGCACCCCTCCAAAATGTTCTTGATGTCTAGCCCTTCATCTTTCTTAGTTTGTATACTAAGTCCTAGTTAACTAGGTAATTGAAATCGCTGATAGTGCTTCAACCTTTCCATGAGAAAGCTTTTTTGATCTTATCAATTCTAGCCATCACCAAACTAGGAATTTGAAAATGGAGATAAGATAGGAAGGAAGAGTGAAGAGTGTTGTTGCAGATTTCTGTTCTTCGACTTGAGAACAATATGGCAGCATATGTCAGAACTTGAGTGGCATTCTTTCGTTATTGGGAACCTACGAAACAACATCTTGTTGCAGGAAAGGCTGCAAGAAAGGCGATGGCTGATCCCCGCAAAGGACTCTTCGATGCCAAGTCAATGAATGACTTTTAACTACAAATAATGAGGAGAATGTTCTAAAAGAAAAAAGCAGGGGGACTCACAGAGTTACCTCTCCCTCTATGGGGCTCTTGGGGCCCGATATTTAAAGGAAGAAGATCTGGTAAGCTGTTACCTGATTTTCGGAGAGCTGTTGTAGAAGTTGAAAGGTGATAAGGTCGAATTATCATATACTTTATCAAGGGATTCATAATTCTACAAATCATGAAGAAGGGGAGTAGTATCAGACTTCCGTTTTCATTTATATAAGACCGCTTCGGGAAAGAGTTTTGAGATCTTCGTGATTCTGTGATTTGATAGCCGAGATATTTAGCATGTTTAAGGTCAGCTGAAGAGGAGGGTCAACCAAAAAGTAGGGTCGGCCAAATGGTTTTCAAATGTTGAGGTTCGATCGCTCTGGCTCAAGAGCAAGACTCAGTGAAGCTGAAGGTTTGCCGGCTAATGCTCGGATGGATATGCTAAGTCAAAGGTCGTGGGCGTCCTTCGATTTTCGAGGGTTGGCCATAGTCCTCATGTGGGCTTGGCCTGTTTGCCCATGTCAACCGATTTATGCAAAGATTTTTTTACCTGCATCAAAGGAAACAGGGAGTTGATCAAATTAAGCCTATCTCTAATCAACAAATAGTTATCTACCTCTCTCTCTCTTATATAAATATATATTCGAGTTGGAAAAAGGTGAGTTGAGTTGAGTATATATGACTACGAGTCTAAATTTGATCATCTTGTATTCTCTGTATATATAGATATACATAGTTTACGGATTTCATGTTTCCAAGAAAGCCCACCCACATATTGTCGATCGGAAACGAAGCGGGAGATCTCAAGCCACCTAAAAGATTTTCCTCCGGGTTAACATTAAATTTGAAGTAATGGTTCAAGCCTTTGGACAAAAGCCCTTAATTTTTCTTTTTCACGTCATCCTGCATGTGGTCTGCTTCCCTGCATCCTTTAATTCTAATTCATTCGTATGACCGAACAATGAATTAAATCCTTCGTAGTGGAGCAGGACTCCAAGTAAAGAAAGGGCATCGTAGTGGAGCAGGAGGACACTCCAAATAAACAAAGAACGGTGCCCACCACAGAGAGAGAACCGTGTATTCAACGTCCAAAATGATTTCGTCTTCTCCAAGAGACTTCAGTAACAAATATATCACAGCAAAAATTTGTGCAATTTATGAAGAACGTAATCTTTCATGAAGAACTTATATCCCAAGCTCAAGAACAAGATCAATGTCTCATTACTCAGCCGTATGACCAAAGAAAAGAAACTCCGATCCTCGTAATGGAACAACAGACAACTCCTCCAAATCATCAGTGAAGACAGAACAGTATCTAATTACCTTCTGAACCTTGTTGGCCATCAAAACAAACACGAACTCCACATCCTTGGCCATGGCCGCGACTGCTACGCCTATCCCGCTTGGAACCACCGCTTCCCTCCAGCTGCGTGACAAGCTCCTCAAGAGCGCCCTTCAGCTCCTCCATGTCAGCCACGAAATCCGACGTCTCCTTCATCCCCTTCTCTGCCACTTCAAGCAGGATCCAGAGATCCCAGTCCACTGGGTGGTCCTGCTGGCCAGTCACATCAAGTACCATCTTCCTCAAATCTCCCATCGTCCCCATTGCGGAAATGAACTTCGGAATGACGCGAGACTGGAACTCTTCTATGATGGGCCGGAGTACTAGAGGAGTGCTCGTGCTCGCGGCCGACGCAGAAGGTGCGGTCGATGGGCCTGCCGAGTCGGCGGCGGCGGCGGTTCCTACTGAGGTACCAGAAATGTGTTCTTGATGGATTTCTTGGATGGATAGGGGCGGGGCCCGGGGGGAAGGCCGGTTGGTGGTCATTGCTATGACCCAGGATGAAAGAAGGGAGGCGGCAGCAGTACCGCCGGTGTCAACGGAGGTGGAGGGGGAGGTTGTGGTAAGGTTGGGGTCGGACGCCGGGGGCCGGTCCGAAGGGCTCTTTTCCTCGGGAGTCATCACAGATAGAGAGAAAGAGAGAGAGAGAGAGAGGCGTTCTCGTTTGCCGGAAGGTTGATAGATTTATAGAGATTACTATTCTTAAAACCCTAAATGATTTTTTTTTGGGAGAAAAACTTAAGGTAGTGTTTGAAACAGGGGATAAGAGGGGATATCCAGAGAATATCCCCTTTTATTCTCAAAAGTCATAACTATAAGGGATAGCAGAGAATAAAGTTAACCAAAGGGATAATCCATGGTTAACCATGGTTAATCATGGGATATCTCCTTAATTTAGGAATAGCTGGTTATCCTTCCAATAAGAGTAAAAAAATATTATCTTATGAATTTACTTTTTTTGCATTTGATATGATCAATGGGTAGTCAAGGGATATCCCTAGGGATAGCCAGAGGATAAACTCTATCCCGTACACTTATCCATGGATAATATTTTTTCTATCAAACACTACCTAAATGATACTTTAATTACTTAATCGTCCTCAAGATTTAGAGAGAAACCACTCATTTTCCCACCAAAAAAAACCGATAAATTTCAAGTGACGTGATATTGATCCGTTTAAGAATTCCACCCGTACCATTTAGATCCGGTTAAGAATAGGCACATGGAAAGGCCAGACCAGATTTAGACTGAGGAAGTGGAGGGACATTTTTAACGAGTTAATTGTTTTTTAAAATTATACAACCTTGAGACTTAGAGATGAAAAGGATATTAGATTCTGAAAGGATTGTTGAGAGTCATCTATTCTACTTTCATATCTTCTCAAAATACTCTATAAAAAAGCTTATAAAAAAATTTATTCAGTAGCCTTAATATGCAGTCGCAAAGAACATAAGTGAAGATTTTACCTTTATGACCCCTTCATTGCTTCAAAAGATATGCAATGATAGAATCTTGAAAGTATGTTTGATCCCCTGGACCCTATTTTAGAGGCGGATATATCGATTTAATTTTAAAGCCAAGTAGAGATAGAAGATATTCTATTAAATTGCTTTACAAATTTCTCAATTATAGAAGATGAAGTATTCATATCATGAGTTGGTGTAGAAAGTCTATATTCTAAAGAAAATCAAGATACTCCTTGGATCACCCTCTACAACAAGCTGTATATCGAAGGTTTTGAGAAAAAAAGGGTTGCCAATAATTACTAGACATGTAATGTGGAGAATACCTTGGACTAAGCAAAGCACCTATTCATCAATTGCCCATTCTCAAGGATGCTATGGGGGCACTTGGCCAACTGCTTTAGAGTAAAAGGCTTGCCTCTAAGTACTAGTAGCTCTGATCCAATTGGAGGAAAAAGAGTGTGCCAATAGATAAGAGGAAAGTATGGGATCATATGGCCATGCCTTTTATATGGCATGTATAGAGAGAAAGAAACAAAAAAATCTTCTTAAAGAAAGAAGACTCACAGTCGGCGATTCTCCAAAAGATTCTAGCTTCCTTTAATTTGTAGAGAAACCTATGTTCTGATTGTTGGGCCCATGGCTCACTTATTCAGCCCATTAGGGCAAAAGGGAGCGCTACTCCTTTTTCTACCAGGATTTGTTCTCTCTCTTTTATAAAAAAAGCAGCTGCCTTCCTTTTTTGGTTTTCTCTTTTTCAAGGAGCAAACCGTATAGAAAAAGAGGAGAAATATGTAGCAGGTATTTCTTTTTTCTATGAGCATGGATTGCTAGAGGAAGAGAAGGAAGGACTGCTGCTTGGTGCTTGACTACGTGGGAGGACTTCCACTCCAGGAATCACGTGAAGGTGCTGCAGAAGAAAAAACAAGAGAAGAAGAAGAAGAGAATGAAAAAAATAAGGAGGTAACGCAGGAGACCGTATTTTCGGTGACGTAATCCTTATATCCCTATTATTCTCTTGTGATTGTTTCTCAAGTTCTGGCAAGGGACTTTGAGACTTGGATATTTATTATTTTATAGTGGATCTTCTTCTCTGGCTTGCCCGTGATTTTTTCCCTTTATCTTGAAGGGATTTTCCACATAAATCTTGGTGTTTCTGTGATTGTGTGGGTTTGCGCATTTTTATTTATTATTCCGCTACGTATTACGGTCTGCTAGTATTTGCTCGTACATGGATTCTTTTCCATCAACTGGTATCAGAGCCCGTGAATTTTTTTTTGTGTGCGAGCATGGAGGCCGATAATGGTTGGATGATAGTGTCTTTCACCATGTTTCCACTGAGACTTCTGCAAACTCTCTTTGGAAAAAGTTAGAAAGTCTATATGAGAGAAAAATAGCTGGCAACAAGGCTTTCTTGATCAGAAAACTAGTGAATCTGAAATATAAAGAGGGTGCTTCTATTGCTGAGCATTGAATGAAATGCAGAGTATTAATAACCAGTTATCTCTATGAAAATGTCTCTGATGATGAGTTGCAGGCATTGTTACTTCCCAGTTCATTGCCAGAAAATTGGGAGACACTGGTAGTTTCCCTCAGTAATTCTGCACCAGACGTGTTATCACCATGAGTCAAGTAACAGGCAGTTTGTTGAATGAGGAGTTAAGAAGGAAAAATTCAGCAACTTCTCATATTAATTCACAGACACTTGTCTCAGAGAATAGAGGACGATCAAAGTCTAGAAATAGAGATAATTCATACAAGGGTAGAAGCAAATCAAGGTCAAGAAAAGATATTACTTGCTATAACTGTGGTGAGAAAGGGCACTACAAGAATCAGTGTAAGAAGCCTAAGAAGAGTAAGAAAAAGGAAAAAGAAGTGGAGGATACAGAGTCAAAGGAGAATATCATAGCTACTGTGCAGAGTGATGATTATTTAATTTTGTCTACTTCTGATGGTATCTTCTTATGTGAGTGTCAGAATCATGAGTGGGTGATTGACACAGGTGCTTCTTACCATGCTACACACGGAGGGAGTTTTTTTCTACATATAAGACTAAAAATTTTGGTGTTGTCAAGATAGAAAATCAAGGCACAGCAGACATCATTGGCATGGGTGACATCCATATGAAGCCAATCTTGGCTGTAAGTTGGTGCTCAGGATGTAAGGCATGTAGCTGACTTGAGGCTAATTTAATCTCAGTTGGAAGACTTGATGATGAAGACTTTGATAGCAGATTTCATAAAGGGCAATGGAAGCTCAGTAAAGGTTTACTTGTTGTAGCCAGTGGGAAGAAATGTCACACTTTATACAAGTTGCAGGCTAAAGCTTATGGTGAACGTTGAATGTTACAGAGAACGACTTCAGCATGGAGTTGTGGCATAAACGATTGGGACACATGAGTGAGAAGGGGCTGCAAGTTCTTTCCAAGGGAGAAGTTCTACCAGACTTCAAAGGTGTACATCTGAACCCATGTGTTGATTGTTTGGTTGGCAAGCAACATAGAGTTTCTTTTGCTAGTCCTGCTTTATCTAGAAAATGCATGTTTTAGATCGTATCTATACAGATGTTTGTGGTCCTCTGAGGACAAAAACTCCTAGTGGATCAGTTAATGTTCCAGGCATTAGTGGTGCACTTTATTTTGTCACTTTTATAGATGATTTTTCCAGAAAAGTTTGGGTCTATGGTTCGAAGACTAAAGATCAGGTTATTAATGTCTTCAAAGAGTTTCATGCCAGAGTTGAAAGAGATATAGGAAAGAAACTAAAATGTATAAGGTCAGATAATGGTGGTGAGTACACAGGGTTATTTGATAATTATTGCAGATCACATGGCATTCAACATGAGATGACAGTTCTAGTACTCCTCAGCATAATGCAATTGCAGAGAGAATGAACCACATCATCATGAAAAAGATCAGATGTATACTTTCACAGTCCAGTTACCTAAAAGATTTTGGGATGAGGCATTGAAGACAGCGGTTGATGTAATAAACTTGTCACCATGTACAGCTCTAGATGGTGATGTTGCAGAGCGTGTATGGTCAGGAAAAGATGTCTCTTATAAGCACTGAGAGTGTTTGGTTGTCGTGCATTTGCACATGTTCCAGACATTGAGAGGTCCAAGCTGGATGGTAAGACAAAAGAATGTGCTTTGCTTGGTTACTCACATAATGAGTTTGGTTATAGACTTTGGGATCCAGAAAAGCAGAAGGTATTCAGAAGCAGATATGTGGTATTTTTTGAAGATCAAACCCTTCAAGACTTCAAGAAGGAGGTGTCAGTCAAGTCTTCTGCAGGAGGATTAACAGACTGTGATCCAGTTACTCCTCTAGTAAATCAAGGTGATAGGGGAGATGTGCAAGAAAATAGTGCAGGAGCAGATATTAACTCACCTGTAGGACATGTTGAGCAGGAAGGAAATCAGGAGCAACCTCCTACAGAGCCTCAGCTGAGAAGATCTATCAGACAACGTCAACCTTCCAAAAGGTATTCTACAGATGAATATATAATGCTTACTGATGCAGGTGAACCAGAATGTTACCAGAAGGCAGTTGAAAGTGAGCAGAAAAAGGAGGTTAGTGGTTAGTAGGTATGCTGGAAGAAATGGATGCCTTACAGAAGAACCACACATATGATTTAGTGGAACTACCAAGAGGAAGGAAGGCTTTAAAGAACAAGTGGGTTTTCAGGTTAAAGACTCAACAGCATTGTTCTCAACCAAAGTACAAGGCCAGAATGGTTGTGAAAGGCTTTGGTCAAAAGAAAGGTATTGACTTTGAAGAGATTTTTTCTCCTGTTGTTAAAATATCTTCAATTCGTGTTGCTCTAGGTATTGCTGCTAGTCTAGACTTGGAGGTTGAGCAGTTAGTTGTGAAGACAGCTTTTCTTTATGGTGATTGGAGGAGGAAATCTATATGGAGCAACCAGTGTTGGGGAGATTGAAAAATTACATGCCCCAATCTATCTTATTGATTTTGATGATTACCAAAAGCAATGTGTACATTAAATGATGTAATGAGTTTATTTACATGAGCAATGAATTTATTTAGAACAATGAATGCGAATGTTTAAAGTATAACTTTAATCAAATTGAAAGTAACTTCATGTTCAATGTTTAAGCTTCAAAAAGAAATTTATACTTAATATGTTAATCAATGAGTTTTTGGAACATTTCTTGAAGTGATTCTTAATGTCAATTTTATAGTATTCAAGTCAAAATAATGATTTTAAAATGAATCTGGAACGAATTTAAAGTCAATCAGAAAACCTTTGATTTTTGATACGTTTCGGAGCCGACTCTTGAGTTTCAGAGTCGACTCCCCTCAGAGTACAAAATAACTGTCTGTCTCGAGTCGACCCACGTAATTTCTTGAGTCGACCCCTGATTCTGTCGAGCCGACTCCATGACTGTACGAGTCGACTCTCAGACCCAGGTGTGTTTTTCTGAGCATTTCACGAGTCGACCCCAACTTTCTATGAGTCGACCCCCGACTTTCAGGAGTCGACACTTTACTTTTGATGAGTCGACCCTATAACTTTCTGAACATTTCTATTTTTAGTATCACGACCTCGAGCCGACTCAGGAAAAGCATGAGTCGACTCCAGCAAATCTGACGAAATTTTTCCGAATGCCAACTACTCGCGTCAACGGCTAGATTTTCGATTAACGGCTATTTTCTTTGTTTCTAACGGCTATATTTTTGCAGAATCTATAAATAGAGAAGCAGTTTTCAAATTAAAAAGAGGAAAACATAGCGATATTCATTTCAAGAGAAAAGAAAAGAAAAATCAGAAAAACAGAGCTTCATTTGAAAAAATCCGTGATTCAAATAGAGTGAAAGAAAGAGTTTGAAATCAAGGAAGCTCCTTCTGTGTTCAAGCTCAACAATCCAAGGAAGCTTCAGAAGAAATCCAAGAGCTATTCAAGAGCATTTCAAGTGATTTTCAACTCTCCAAGAAAAGAGGAAAAGCCCAAATCAACTCCAACTTACATTCCGTAAAGAATCCAAGCTGAGGCCCGATTCTACACTTCAAAGGAGTTGAGGAAAAGAAGAAAAGCTCAAAGCCAACCAACTGCAATCAGGCTTTTCTAAACTTTATTCTTATAATTGTTTATCTGCTCATTGAGGAGCTTTGTAACTGAAAAACAATACTTCTATTCTTTGTGTCTAGTTCAATCTCGGGGATTGAACTAGTTGAGGTAGTCTTACCTCGGTACAAGCTTGGTAAAGCTTGGGTTAGGGTTTTTGTGCTGGTGAGCCCTTGAAAACCAGCTGGGTTCGTTGTGCGCCCGGGAAAACAAC
>UESW01004548.1:282183-306601 GCA_900491605.1 Calamus simplicifolius | reverse complement strand
ATGACTGTGCGAGTCGACTCCGCTCAGACACCAGAGGTGTGTTTTTCTGAGCATTTCACGAGTCGACCCCAACTTTTCATGAGTCGACCCCCGACTTTCAGGAGTCGATACTTTACTTTTGATGAGTCGACCCTATAACTTCTGAACATTTCTATTTTAGTATCACGACCTCGAGCCGACTCAGGAAAAGCATGACTCAAGAAAAGCCCAAATCAACTCCAACTACATTCTGTGAAGAATCCAAGCTGAGGCCCGATTCTACACTTCAAAGGAGTTGAGGAAAAGAATAAAAGCTCAAAGCCAACCAACTACAAATCAGGCTTTTCTAAACTTTATTTTTATAATTATTTATCTGCTCATTGAGGAGCTTTGTAACTGAAAAATAATACTTCTATTCTTGTGTCTAGTTCAATCTGGGGGATTGAACTAGTTGAGGTAGTCTTACCTCGGTACAAGCTTGGTAAAGCTTGGGTTAAGGGTTTTTGTGCTGGTGAGCCCTTGAAAACCAGCTGGGTTCATTGTGCGCCCGGGAAAACAACAAGTTTGAGTTGTGAGCTTGTAAACAACTCTGCTGTAATCTAGGGTGATTATAGTGTGGACCCAAGTGAATCTTGGGAGTGGACGTAGGTGTTGGATACACCGAACCACTATAAACTCTTTGTGTTTGTCGTGCTTACATTGACTCTTTCTCTATCTCTGTTTTATTCACTGCACTTTGTATTTGCATTGCTATTACCTTCATTCTTCTTAAGCAAATATTTTTAAAGGCTAATTTTTAAAGAACCCAATTCACCCCCCCCCCTCTTGGGTTGTCATCTGGGCCAACAACCAGAAGGCTTCAAAGTCAAACGTAAAGAAAATCTTGTCTGCAGATTGAAAAAAAGCTTATATGGGCTGAAGCAAGCTCCAAGGCAGTGGTACAAGAAATTTGATTCATTTATGGCTGAAAATGGATACAAAAGAATGGCTTCAGATCATTGTGTGTATATCAAATGGTTTAGTGAGGATTTTTTCATACTCTTACTTTATGTTGATGACATGCTTATTCTTGGGAAGATATATCTATGATTGACAGGTTGAAGAAGGAGCTGAGCAATTCATTTGAAATGAAGGATATGGGACCAGCAAAGCAAATACTGGGTATCCAGATTTCCCATGATAGAAGTGGATCTTCAGATATCTCAGAGGAAGCTCCAAAGTTTGTTTAAGCTTTGGGGGTGGTCCAGCTGTGCTGATTGGTTATACAGATGCAGATATGGCGAGAGATATTGATACAAGGAAGTCCACATCAGGTTTCATACTTACTTTTGCAGGGGGAGCTGTGTCATGGCAATCCAGATTGCAAAGGTTGTAGCTCTCTCTACCATAGAGGCAGAATATATTGCTGCTACCAAGGTCTGTAAGGAGATGCTGTGGATGAAAGAATTCTTACATGAATTGGGGTTGAAACAGAAAAATTATGTGGTACATTGTGACAGCCAGAGCGCCATCCACTTGTGCAAGAACCCAACTTTTTATTTCAAGTCAAAGCATATAGATGTGAGATACCACTGGATTCAAAATGTTTGAAGAGAAGCAGTTACAGCTTTAGAAAATTTATACAGATGAAAATGGGGCAGACATGTTGACAAAGACCTTATCAAAAGAAAGGCAAGAGATGCCGACAGCTGGTCGGCATGATTTCACACTAAGAAAGCATGAGACAGCCTCCCTTAGGGGCTGAAGGGGGAGGTTGTTGGGCCCATGGCCCACTTATTCAGCCCATTAGGGCAAAAGGGAGCGCTACTCCTTTCTCTACCAGGATTTGTTCTCTCTCTTTTATAAAAGGAGCAGCCGCCTTTCTTTTTGGTTTTCTCTTTTTCAAGGAGCAGCCGTATGGAAAAAGAGGAGAAACATGTAGCAGGTATTTCTTTTTTTCTAGGAGCATGGATTGCTAGGGGAAGAGAAGGAAGGGCTGCTGCTTGGTGCTTGACTCATGGGAGGACTTCTACTCCAGGAATCACGTGAAGGTGCTGCAGAAGAAAAAACAAGAGAAGAAGAAGAAGAGAATGGAAGAAAATAAGGAGGTAACGCAGGAGACCGTATTTTTCGGTGACGTAATCCTTATATCCCTATTATTCTCTTGTGATTGTTTCTCAAGTTCTGGCAAGGGACTTTGAGACTTGGATATTTATTATTTTATAGTGGATCTTCTTCTCTGGCTTGCCCGTGGTTTTTTTTTCCTTTATCTTGAAAGGATTTTTTACGTAAATCTTGGTGTTTCTGTGATTGTGTGTTTGCGCATTTTTATTTATTATTCCGCTGCGTATTACGGTCTGCTAGTATTTGCTCGTACACGGATTCTTTCCCATCATTGATAAGTAGGTGCAGCCCCATGCTCAAGCTTATTATAAACTATCTTCTATCCTTAATTCTTCTACCTTGTAATATCAGTATAGATTAATAAAATTTGATGGAGAAATCTCTTCTTCTCTCACTTTTCCCTTAAAAAGAAAAAGAGAGAAATAATTGGACTAGATCATACATCGGTGATTCGCAAACTAAGATCTACTCAAATGGGCAGCAAATACATGGAGAACAATGAACACTTTGAATTAAATGTGTATGGTGTTTGGTTAGGGAATTTGTGATCGTCTATTCAAACTATAATATTGGTAAAAATATGTTGTTTATCTTTCAAGTGAGATTTTCTATTTACTTGTTACTGATTTTGACTTGTTGCCAACCATCCAAAAAGGATCATCATGATCATCTAGATGGATCTTGGACCTTTGTATTTTAAACTATTTTTAAATTTATTTATAAAAATATATTTTTAGAAGATGATTGTTTTAATTTTTTTATACAAATTTTTATTTTAACATTTGCCAAGGCTATCAAAATTTCATAAAGAATTATGAGATATTATTTCCATATCTCTATAAAATGTTAATTTAAGTTATCTCCATTACATTATACATAGTAATTTGTGTTTATA
The DNA here is from genome assembly GCA_900491605.1 of Calamus simplicifolius. Classification (NCBI taxonomy): domain Eukaryota; kingdom Viridiplantae; phylum Streptophyta; class Magnoliopsida; order Arecales; family Arecaceae; genus Calamus; species Calamus simplicifolius. Next base: position 303,624 of record UESW01004548.1, on the reverse strand, counting down.
ATATTTGCATATGGTTTTAGATTTATTTTAAATACATCAATTAAATAAGTATATAAAAACACTGAATTTTTTATAATAGTTTGCATGAAATGCTACTATCCTCAATTCTCCCCTTTTTTTGGTGATGTAAATGTGAGGAGGGGAAACCCCTAGAATTTATTAATGTGTTAAATAAAGGGAAACAAAATGTAAGGGAAAAATAGAAAAGAATAAGAAAAGAAAATCTAACTAGAAGTTAGCTGGAGGGAGATAAAGGAGGGAAGAATGTAGAAAAGAAGATCTAAAATCACCAAGAAAAGAGAGAACTTAATTTGATTTTGAGGCATCAACCTTATCAAAAGAGATAGAACTCTAAGAGTTATGGCGATGTAAGAACTTTAAAGAAATAGCAGCTACTGAAGTGGATTTTAAAGATAGATATTCTAATATTCCTTTTCTTCCAAATATATCATCATATTGGTATTAAGAATTGATTATAGGCTAGCCGGCCCATAATTCAATGTTATACATCTTTTCCTCCAAGTGATCTAGAGGTTATGTCGACTTTTTGGCTTTCTATGGAATTGGAATTGATTTATTACTCTATATACTTCTTTTAAGAAAATGTATAAGAGAAAAAAAGTAAGAAGTAAATTCCAATTGAGCTTCACAAGGAGGGCATCATGAGCTAATGGACTATCTTTTTTTTGCTAACATCTTACATCTTGAGCTAATGGACTACCTTTTTTTTTTTTTCCTAACATCTCACCTGCATGAAGCTTGTTTGTAAAGGTAAACTAAGAGAACCCCTTTAGTTTTATCAAAATAGAAACCTTTCATATCATTTTGCGGTATGGCTAAAGAATATTCTCATAATTTAGGAAGTTATAGAAAAAGTTAACAAACAAAGTATCACCATAATTAACTTTTCAGATAAAGGTATCCACCATCTTATTAGGCCTAATAAGTAAGACTATATTAGAAATATCGGTCAGTTGCTCCCACTCTATGAAGAGAAGAGATCCTAAGAATTTAAGATTCTATCTCAAGAATCTCCAACTCTATCATTCTCTTCCTATAATATTGGTCCTAAGAGTCCTAACAAAGAGATCCAAGAAGATATTGCTGAATAGGAGTAGGACTAATCAAAGTATCCTTCTAAAAGTGGATTATCTTTATTTCTCGGTTTAAAGGAAGTATAGTGCCAAAATCTTTAAAGAAATCGATTGATACCTTTTTAAACTATTAAAAATACACATAAGACTTCTTTGACTTGGATCCCTAACTTTTTCTTAGAATAATAAGCATGATTATTGAGATTTTTCTATAGAAAAAATAAAAATATCTTTAAAATATTTTCACATTTTTCTACTCTTGGAATCTATTTTTTTAAAAAAAATTATTGTACATCACTAAATGTATTTTCCCAGGAACTTTCTCTTTTCTATGAAAATGGACTTAAAAAATTATGTTGCTCTTGGAAACATGACCTTATATTTGCTATATATAGAAGTGTAATAAGTATAAACTATATTGAAATAATTTGTAAGATATTACTAGTTAGGCATGTAATGATAGTTTGCTCTTTTTTCACTTGCCCTGGTGCAACCAATTTATTAGTACTGATAAGTTTCCAAGCTCGCTTTACTGAAAAGAACTTTACTCTTGATCTTTAGGTTCTTAATGTCCAGTCCTCCATCATCCTTAGTTTTACACACAAAGTTATAGTTAACTAAGTAATTAAAATCACTACTGGAATCTCAACCTTTCCACAAGAAAGTTTTTCTGATCTTATCGATTCTAGCCATCACCCAATTAGAAAGTTTGAAAATTAACATAGAAGGAAGAGCAAAGGAGTAGGGAGTTGAACAAATTAAACCTATCTCTAATCAACAAACAATTCCCTTTCAAAGTAGTGAATCTGGATCCAACTATCTCAATCCAAATAAAATTAGTCATGAAATCATATACGCTATTACAAATATAACAAGCATAAAAATTAATATTTTTTTGAGGAAAATGGTGTGAGAAATAGCCAATGGCAAATAATTTTATTCTAAAGTTATTTAATATACATTTGCAAAATCAAATTCTATGCAAATCAAATACATAAAACTCAAAACTGAACCCAAAGCAACTCCAATAGTCTTATATATGGTGGTTCTTATAAGATTGAATCTAAATCCAACATGCTCACATTCTAGCACTGTGTTTCTTTGGATTTGATTGATGTTCTAGTATTTTGATCTTTATCTTTATTCAGACTTAAATAAGAAATGAGGCCTCTTGTCTAAGTAGCCTCAACAAATGGATCATTGAACAACTGATAGTGGCAACGTGCAATCTGTCCCTTTTGCAATCCGTCATGAAATACAAAGGGACTTATCCAAAACTCTATGGATTTTTTTTCTTTGCTTTTTTGTTTTTCATGGATTTTAGGGTCGTTGGACAGTGTTTCAACATCAATGCGTTGTTCATCCATGCTGTTCTGCAATCCCTTAGGTCTCACGGATTAGCTATAGGGAATGGGAATAACGGACTACAAGAAAAATAACTTTTGCCTGTAATTTTTGTACCTACGAATTTAAAATCATAGGCAAAAGATATCTTTCCATATGATTTTTTAAAATCGTAGGCAAAATTCCATAGTAAAAAGGTTAGAATCTTTCTTTACGATTTTCAAAAAATCGTAAGGAAAGGATTTTCCCTACGATATTTGTGAAAATCGTAGGGAAAGGCTCTGGATCTTTCCCTATGATTTTTAAAAATCATAGGAAAAGGCTACACAAATTTTTGGAGGCAAAATCCTCTGCCAAATTTTTTTTTTGAAAAAGTCTTTCCCTACGATTTTTGAAAAGATCCAGAGCCTTTCCCTATGATTTTTTAAAAATTGTAGGGAAAAATATTTTATTTTTCTAAAAGTCTTTTCCTAGGATTTTTGGAAAGGTCCAGAGTCTTTTCTAGAGCCTTTCCTGTAATATTTTTTCATTCTAAAGCTTTCCCTGCGATTTTTGCAAAACTCATAGAGAAAGGCTATAGACTTTTACCTACGATCTTCCGAAGATAGCCAACCTTTACTTACGAATTTAATAAAAATCATAGGAAAAAACCTTTTTTTTTGAAAATCCTATCATTTCCCTACGATTTTCATGAAAATCGTAGGAAAAGGTCTACCATCTTTCCCAAAATCAAATATTAAAAATATGTAATTTATTTGTAATACATTATAATGATACATTTTAAATAATATAATGATAGTTTATTATAAGGTCATTATATTATAATATTACAATAATAGACTAAAATTAATATTACATTATTATTTATATTTACTATATTTATTAATTATATATTTTATATGATATTATTAATAATTATACATATTAATATAACTATTTATTTCTATATTGTATTATAATTATATATTATTTATTATACTGTTAACATGTTATATATTATATATTATTAGTAATATATTACTATAGTTTTCTTTAATACTATATTATTATTTACATATATTATATAATAAATATGTATTATATATATACATAAAATAAAATATATTATATAATATATTTTATATAACAAAATAATTACTTATTATAATATTGTAGTATATAATTTATTATGTTTTATCATATTGTTAATAAAATTATTAATCTTATATGTAATACATAATGTATATAACATGTTATAAAGTTATTATAATACTATAGAATATATTATATATAATCAATATTATTAAGCAATATAATATTAAATAAAAATATTATTATGTATATATCTTTTTTTAGTTATCCTTTTAAAAGATATTATTTATAATAAATATAAGAAATAAAAAAGTATTTTTATTTCTACTTAATTACCAACGTAATTTTTAGAGATAAAAAAATAGAAAATAAAATCTATTTTTTATAAAATAAAGATAAAAAAATATTGTTAGAAATCAAATGCAGTCAATGCAGTGAACAAAGGGATATCATTCATGAATTGCTGCTATCGTCGATTGAATTTAATTAAATTCAATTCAATGCTGCAAATGAGGTGGCCAGGGCCCATTGCTTGGGCCCGGTGCACGCTTTGTGCATGGAGTCCGTTGCACAAAGACTTTTCCTACCCCTAATGGTCCTTTTCGATTATTCACAACTTTTCTCATTTCGTCTTCCTTCGTCAATGAGCTCCTAATCCGGAGCTTGCCTAATCCTTTCTCGGTGAAGGACTTAGGCCAAGGCCTCACTAAAGCCACAATGCTCGAAAGCCTCCAATTAGTCTTCCAATATCCTTCCTCTCTTTCCCCTCCTTCCTTCACTCTTCCTTCCGCCACCATCGTCAAAAACTCTAACTCCAATCCACCTATGAATACTAATCCTAACCCCAACTTCAATCCGAACCCCCTTCCCCTTAGTACTTCATCCCAAATCCCAACTTTTAAGGTCCGATGGCACAAAACCCCAGCATCCAACCTCCTGGGGTCTCAGATCTGGTTTCGATCAGCTTCCAAGGCTCATCGATTTATTATTAGTAATTCTTATTGTTCTTTTTCTTTCCTTGAGAATAATAGGCATTGGCTTGATTCAACTGGGGGTTCAAAGTTTTAGACTAAGTTGTGTTTAAACCGAACCTTATTGCGGACCTTATAAGTTTTATAAATATAAGACCAATTAGATACTTGAAATATTCTCTTATTAAGAAGTTTTAAAATTTAGTTGGTTTTAAATTAGGTATTGTTATCAGCTAACACCTACCTATGTTCTATAGCTGAAGCCAATGAAAATTTTATGTATTTTTTTTGCATAACAATATCAGTTTGGTTGATGGATGGGGAGAGGAAGATGTCATTTTTTTTATAATGAAGGCAAGGAAATAAATAAAAAATATTTAAATAGCCATGATTAATTATCTAAGATAATTTCTTCAAAGTAACATTAGAGATGCTGTAAACAAGAATGCTCGATGAATGAGAATTCATAGTAATCACCCTTGCATCGTTGATATAATGCTTAATAGGCATGAGAATTACAATCAGAGCCACATAATAATATTTTAAATGTGAATAAAAATAAAAATAAAACTTTTTAATAGGAAGGCTTTCCCTACGATTTTCAAAAATCGTAGGGAAAGGTAGCCTTTCCCTATGATTTTTCAAAACTCGTAGGGAATGTGTTTTTCCTATGATTTTCACTGAAATCATAGGTAAAAGTATCCTTTCCCTATGATTTTTATGAAAATCGTAGGGAAAGGTTTTGAAAGAAAATGAATATCCAAGAAATCTTGCCAAAAAATTTGTTAAAAAGAAAAAATCTTTCCCTACGATTTTTAAAAAATCGTAAGGAAAGGCTAGTTTGTTCTTAGTGAATTTTTAAATTTTTTTGTTTTATGGAGGCCAGCAAAACTTTTGCCAAAATTTATTTCGTAAGAAGCCTTTTACTACAATTCTTAAAAGATCGTTGGGAAAGGTGATATTTTCCTACGATACACGGAATGCGTAGACAAAGTCCTTTGCCTACGAGTTAATTAAACTCCTCCGCCTTTGCCCTTCACCTCTGCCCTAACTCCTTTGTCTCACATCATCACCGGCCAAGTGCCGAGTTTTGCCTCTGCCCTAACTCCTCTGCCTTGCATCGTCGTCGAGTGCTGAGTTTCGTCTCTGCCCTAAATCCCTAGTTCCACCCTAACTCCCAAGGAAAGCCTTGCATCATTGCTGGGTGCCAAGTTTCGCTCCTCCACCTCGCATCGTCGCCAAGTACCGAGTTTTGTCCTCTTCCCTAAGTTCCGAGGAAAGCCCAGGTTTCAGCATGTCTCCTTTTTTCTTGTTTGTTTGAAAGATTAAGAAATCTCAAACAGCACTCTCACTATTTCTTAGCTGAGTTCCATTTCATCCTTTGCTCTTGTACAATCCGGCTTCTTAGTGTATTTCTTAGCATTTGAGGCTCATAAAATCATCAAATCTAAGCATGTTAGCAAGAAGCAAAAGCTTAATCACTCTGTCTCTCTATGAGTTGTTAGGAATTTATGATTTTTTATATGCCCAACAAGCCTATTGGTTCTCCTTGAAGTATTCCAATCATGCCTCAGCTGAGCAGGCTGAGTAGCCTTACTTCTTTCCTTTTTTTTAATTCATCTACGCATATACAATGGAGGCAATTTCATGTCTCATACTTCAAGTTAAAGTACTAGATTTTATGCTGTTAGTGCTTTTTAAATTTTTTATTCATGGAATTCCATAATAATGGATGAGGTTTGTGGAAGAAAAAACTTATAAAACACAAGCTTAGTACAAAATGTTTCTTCTAATAGAAAATTAAGCTCAAGATCAAGAATGTAGCCCAAGCGCTCTGGAATTCAGCCTAAAATAATTAAAGAGGATCATATATATATATATATATAGAGCATGCAAAATAGGAAAGCAAATAAAGGAAAAAAATAAGAAAAGAAAAGGGAGAAAGAATAAACCTTATGGGACATAAAATGAAGCCATGGTCCATTGACAAGCTTCTTGATAATGAGCAATTTAAAATTATTTATTGATCTTGATGGATTAAATCGACTCTTGAAATAGCCGAGTTCCATTTCATCCTTTGCTCTTATAAAATCTGGTTTCTTAGTGTATTTCTTAGTGTTTGAGACTCATAAAATCATCAAATCTAGGCATGTTAGCAAGAAGCAAAAGCTTAATCACTCTATCTCTCTATGAGTTGGGAGATAAATTATCGCTAGCCATATTCTTGTTTCTTAACGGCAGAAACAATTGTTTCTTGGTCTGGGTTGGCACCCTTGCCGGCACCGGCACCCTTGTTGGCACTAACCCAAATCGGGTTCCAGCTTCAGCTAGGCCAATCTGAAACATTGCAACTTCAATTGATTTGATTAGAATATCCAAGAATAGTGATTTTAATTGTTGAAGGCTTATTTTTTGATTTTAATGCTGATTGGTTTTATGATACTTCTTACATGTGTACAAATTACAGGATCTATCAAGATGACAATTGATAAGAGCTGGACTTCCATAAAAAATCGTTTGTCAAAGGAATATTTTGATGGTGTTAAGATGTTTATTTCAAGGGTAGAGACTTATGTTAATGAAGACAGTAAAGTGAGATTCCCATGTCGAAAGTGTCTTAATCTTTATTGGTATAATTTGAGGGTTGTTCATAATCACTTGATTGATAAGGCTTTTCAACAATCATATCGAATATGGTATTATCATAGAGAGTCTTTTCAGCCTTAACAACCAGAACATGTGGAAGTCACTGAGGAAGATGTTGGTGATGAAATGTTAGATGTATTAGCAGATATTATTGGCCCGAGTACATTTAAAACCCCTTGTGAGATAGTTGATGATGTTTCCTAAGTTTTAAGAACTTCTAGTGTTGATCAATATGATGAGTTGTTTGAAGAGATAGAAACTGGATTGTACCTTGGGTGTACAAATTTCTTTTCCTTGACTTTCTTAGTGAAGCTTCTTCACTTGAAAGTTTTAAATAATTGGAGTAACAAGTCTTTTGATATGCTTTTAAAGCTTCTGAAGGAGGAATTTCCAAATGGGACAAAGTTGGCAAGTTCATATTATGAAGCAAAAATTTATTATGCAATCTTGGCCTAGGATATGAGGCCATCAATGTATGCAAGTATGATTGTGCTATATTTTGGAAAGAAACTGTAAATATTGAAAATTGTCCCATGTGTGGAGAATCTTGTTGCATCGATAGAAACACAAAAGGAAAAAAGTAGCACATAAAGTCTTACGGTATTTTCATTGACTCCTCGATTAAAATGACTTTATAGTTCACGACACAGAGCAAAAGATATAAGGTGGCATGAAAGTGAACGTCCTAAGAATGAAGGTGTACTTAGGCATCCTGCAGATGAAGAATCTTGGAAGGATTTTGACAAAAGGTATCCTGATTTTGCTCAAGAACCTAGAAATGTTTGGGAATATGAGCAACTCATACAGCATGGCCAATCATTATGGTGCCTTATAATTTCCTACCTTGGAGGTGTATGAAAGAAACAAACATGATAATGTCTTTATTAATCCCTGGTCCTAAAGCTCCTGGCAAGAATTTTGATGTTTTTATGAGGCCTCTTGTAGATGAATTGAAAATGTTATGGGAGGTTGGTGTCGACACTTATGATGCATACACTAAGTCAATGTTTCGTATGCATGCTGCTATTACATCTTCATCTCATGACTATCCTGCATTTCAATATATATCTGGATGGAGCACTAAAGGATATAAATCATGTTATACTTGTAATGAAGAAACACCTTCGATAAAAATAAGAAGTAAAATTGCATACATCGAACATAGGTGTTTTCTTCCCATAAATGAAACCACTTTGAAAAGAGTAGACAGTTTAATGGTGAGCCTGATTATCGGAAGCCTCCAATGCAATATAGTGGTGAAATTATATTAAGACAATTAGAAAAGTTACTAGAGAAGATAGCAGGGAACCATAAGAATTTTGGGAGCATAAAAGTTGTACGATCTCCTACTGAGTTGAACTGGAGTAAGAAGAGTATTCTTTATGAATTACCATATTGGCACAATGTGTTATGTAGACATAATTTAGATGTTATGCATATCGAAAAAAATGTGTGACAGCTTGTTGGAAACTTTATTGAGCATCGATGGCAAGTCTAAGGATACAACCAAAGCAAGACTTGATCTTGAAGATTTAAACATCAGAAAAGAATTATACATTTTTAAAGATGGGAATCAATGGAAGAAGCCACAAGCAAGTTACACATTGTCACCAGAAGAATGAAAGATATTTGTTAATTTTATTAAGTCAGTGAGATTTTCAAATAACTTCGCAGCAAATTTATCGAAGAATATGAGTGAGTTTGATGGTAAGATACATGGATTGAAATCTCGTGATTGTCATATCATCATTCAAAGACCTGTTGTGATTCGACCATTCTTGAACAAGGAGACTCATGAGGCCCTTTTTGACTTATCTAAGTTCTTTCAACAAATTTTTGCTCGAAAGTTGATTGTTAAAGACTTAGAGGTTCTTCAACATCAAGTAGTTCTTTTATTATGCAAACTTGAATGAATATTTCCACTTGCCTTTTTTGACATTATGGTGCATTTGATGCTGCATCTGCCAAGAGAAGCATTATTAGGGGATTCAGTGCATACACGATGGATGTATCCATTTAAAAGAATGATGAAAGTGTACAAGCAGTATGTTCGTAATCGAGCTCGCCCAGAAGGTTCAATAGCGAAGGGTTACATTGTGAATGAAGCTTTAACATTTGTTCAATGTACTTAAAAGGAATTGAGAGTAAATTTTATAGACCTGAACGATATCAAGATACAGGGGGGAATGAACTGGCACGTCAATTAAGTGTGTTTCAACGTGTTGGTTGACCATTGGGAAAGAAGAATGTCATAATGCTTGATTCAGAACTTCATTTAAAGGCAAAGTGGTATGTGCTTAACAATTCTGGCCCTCAAATGCAGAAGTATTTGGAGTAAGTTTTGCCAAATTTCATCTACACTTATTTCTCTTTTCATATTAAACTATATTATCTAATTTTATTGTATTCAATATTTAGTGAGCGCATGAACTTATTGTGGGCTAAGGGTGGCACAAACTTAGATCGTAAACAAGAAATTGAATTTCCTCTTTGGTTCAAAGACAAAGTCATAAGTTCTTTGAATCATTTTATCCATTTTCTATGAATCTAAACTTATTGTTTTTCCAAAATTACTAATTTAGTTTTATCTAATTATGATTGACAAATTAAAATTTACGATCTATTAGATCATCAGAAGCAACAGATGAATTGTATGCTTAATTTGGCTTCTCGAACACTTGTGAATGCATATTCTTATCCTGGGTATATTGTGAACGGTGTAAGTTTTAATACGTGAACATGATATTCGTCGTAAGACACAAACAATGGTGTGTATGTAGAAGGGCCAGACGGAAACAAATTTTGCGGAGTATTAGAAGAAGTAATTGAGTTGTCCTATTTGTTCAATAATTGTGTCATTTTATTCAAATGCAAATGGTACGATACCAATCCACGAAGAAAAAGAATACAAGAGGACAATAATTTCACAAGTGTGTTCATTGGAGGACAATGGTATCAAAATGATCCATATATTTTGGCCTCACAAGCACAACAATTTTTTTATATTCAAGATTTGACAAAAGGAACGGATTTGAGACTTGTACAAAAAGTTGACCATAGAAACTTATGGGATAATCCACAAGTTGAAGTGAACAGTAGTACTACAACTGATACTGAATCTTGCAAGTGAATAACTCATCAGAGTTTCATATATGGGTTCAACTTCCACCATTAGATAACAACACACTCAATCGTCATGACATTCAACCTGAAATTGTGGAAAATATGGAAGATTTTCTTATGGAGCCCATTTTGGTTGAAGATGATAACTTTATCAATGATGATGATGATGAAATTGATGAAACATTAGAAGAATATGATGATGACCAATCTGAATGTTCAAACAAGGAGGATGATTTATTATCTGAAGATTCTACAATTGATGACATATTTTATGAGGATGAATCACATTAAAGAACTTATATGTAAGTTTAATTTTGCTGTATGGTTTGTTTTGCTTTCCTCTTCCGGTTCTTTCTTCAAAAGATTTCTGGATTTTTTTTTTTTTTTTTTTTTTTTTTGTGAAATGCGAGAATGGTCGAATGGAGATAGTGTATATTGTGTGGGTCTTCTAATGGTTGAGAATTTTAATCACCAGGGGTTGCCAGTCTGTTTAAACTGGGGTTTGGCATTTGCGTGGAAATGTGATTATTCTATTTACCTTTTTTAAAAAAAGCTTCCATGATTTTCTCAGCGATCATACGAATGTATGAGTTTTTGTTGTTTATACATTCTACTATTTAGTGCTCAATTGATGATTGAATGATCTATAATTTAAGGCTACTCTTCTCTGGAGCATATTATATTTCTCCTATTTTTGTGTTATTTATTATCGTGTTATTTTCTGCATTTACGTGTCATGCTGTCCTTGAGCTACGATTAAATCTCATAATTACGTGCCTTCTTTGTGCGTTTGCTTCCTATTTATTGAATAATCCTACTTTCCTGCCTTGGAGCAATGGTAAGGTTACTCCTTTGTGACTTGGGTGCCTCGGCACAGCGGTAAGCTTCTCCACATGAGATGATAAGATTGAGTATGTCTGACCCTCTCAAGACCACATTGTGGTGCGAGTCTTGTGCGCTGAGCTGCTTTTTCCTCTTTAGTTACTTGAGCCTTTTGTCACACTCAATCCCAATGCATGCTATGCTGTTGCACGCAGACATAAGGGCTGGTAATTGATACCTTGGTGCTGAGCCAATGTTATATAGGCACTCCAAATTTTGGGTTTTCTAACATATCAAACATATGGACACTTAGGAAGAGGATTATTTAGTTGGAAGTTAATTTTAACTTGGCATTATTTCGTTAGAATAGGATCATTTCAAGTAGCTGCTTCCTTCCAAGTGTCTGCTGAAAATTTCCCCACATCAAATCTTTCCTTCCTCCCTTGTCTTCATTGGCATAATTCTGAATCTAAGGGTACCCTAAAGGGCTGCTTTTTGGTTGAATGAGAGTGAATAACTTAAAACTACGGGTGACAATGCTTGACTGTTTAATCCATTTTATTTGATTTAACCTTCACAAGTTGGATTGGATTATCTATTTAATCAAATTGTTAGGTTCAGTTTTGAACTTTTGACCCATTTAATCTATAGGTTTAGATCAGATTGACAATATCCTATCTTGTATCCCATCTGACCCGATTCAATTGCCACTCTTACTTAAAAAACTATTTGGACAAGTCTCCATGCCTCAGTTAACTGGCAAATGAGCCTTCTAAGATTCATGGCAGGCCACTTTTGCCAAAGATTTGTTGGATAAGAATTCAATGGTGGTTCATAGAATGTTGATACTCAATATCAGGTGAGAGTCCATGGAAAGACACTCTCAGACTTTGGCAACTTATAACTTAATCCATGGTGTGACCACCACACCTATGAAAATAACATTTGTTCGTTAATGCTGAGGTGAATGGTTTTAATTCATTTTCATTTACTTCATTTGAAACATGAATACTCTCCATGTTCATGTTGATAGGCTTGAATGGCATCTGAAGTCACTTTCCATTGGGCATCCATTAATATGATGTTTTGTGCTTTTTTTTTATTAGCATTGGCTGAAATCATATAATAGTTCTTTTTAAAGATTATGCAACTAGGTATGAGACTTGTTCAGATCATTCTTGTTTTAATAATATTCTGGATCTGCTGTGAGGATGATGTGGTTTTAATAATCCACATCATGAGTCTTGTTTCTGAGGTTTACTAATTCAGAATAGTTGCAAACTGTGAGTGTTCATGTTTGTGACACCATAGTCTGTCTGATGCATTGCTTATGGGGTGAACTATTAAGGGGGCCAAGTAAGCATAGGCAGGACGTTACAACTAATTTGCTTAAATGAGGGTGCCTTTGCATATTTGCACACTATCAGTGATACATTTTCATATTTGTTGTACACTATCGGTGATATCTATCATAAGGTCAACATAGAAAGGAACTTTATCCTAGGATAGTTTCATCAACCGCTTTGCAGTTGGAATTTAACATATATGTGAAGACCTAATCATGATGACGTCCACTTTATGTTTAAGTTTTGATGATTTGCCTTCGGACATTTTGAATAAAGCTATATGTCTTCCCTTGCAACTCATGATTCTCACTGACATTTGAGAGCTAATATGAAAATTTTTATAAATAAAAAAAATCATATAATGCTTAGACTTATTTTGAGGAACTAGATATCCTGATAAAATTCTGAAACCATGATTTTAAAGCAAAAAAAGTATGAAACGGTAGTGCCATAGCCATCACTGCCTTCAACATGACTCTAAGGCTGAAAACATAACAATGTAGTTCCTTTTATCTTCCTGTAGATGTTCCAATTTTCCCTGCTGAGCCAAGCCTCAAGAGGTTACCTCCCTTTTCTTTTTCTCCTAATTTCTCTCCGAAAGATGTTTTCCTTTTTAATATCAAGCACTCTCAAATTCTCTCTACATTTCTCTCTTTTTGTTTCTAATGCAACTTCTTCCTTTTTCACTAATAGAAGTCAATCTTTTGTACCATTTCTGATTCATTTTCATATTGACTTTTACTGGAGTATCTCCTTTCCTTAAAAAAACCTAATAGAAGACAATGAGAATAGAAAGGAAGATGTAATATCTTAGTTGTTATAAGTGTGCAAACTGTCCCTGGACCATAGGTTTCTGTGAGGCCATAGGTGTGGATGACATGGAAGCCAAGTTCTTCCATTTTATAGTTTCAGCTCCGGTCTAATCCTGTAATTTTTTTTTAGTGTTTGCTCATTCGCAAAATATGTTCATTTGCTGAAACTACTGAAACTATTGTTGCTGCTGAAACTGTTGAAACTACTATTAGTTTAGTTTAGTTGCCGCTGAAATTACTAATTATTTTAGCACCCACTTGACACATTAGATACCTTCAAAACACATTATATTTGATTCATATACATTTTTGCTTGTGTAGATTATGGTCAATGGTGTTTAATCTTTGACTCATACAAAACAAATAAATTAATTTAATTTATTTTGTTATGCAGCATTATGTCTACACTAGGTGGAGATGGATCTGATGCACAACCTCCTTATGATCCTCATCGCGATAAGGGGAAAAGGGTAGCCTCATCAAATGAAAAATCAAAAAAGGATTTTCTCGTAGCATGATATTGGAGAAAGCTATTGAAGATAATGAAAAAAATATTCTACCTATGCAGTTTGATATTGCAAATGATAATGATCCTGATCAGAAGAGACCGCCACTTATAAACCTATAGGAAGAAATGGTAAGTTGTTCAATAATCATTTGGCCCAGGTAGTTCGACATGTCATAGATCATTCTATGTTGTTTTGGAAGAAGGTTTCACCTGTCGAAAAGAAAATTATGATGAATCAGATGCATGTAAGTAACTTTTTGATTATTCCTTTTAGTAAATAAGTTTATTTTTTTATGATATTATAATATCGCATTTCTTGTTCGAATTAACTTTTCAATAATGTGCAGGAGAAGTTTATTTTTGAATCCAGTGATCTCATCAATGATGCGATTGATCAAACGATAAGCACAACTGGAGAGATTCTTGTTATCGATGGCATCTCCACTTTAGAGAATTGGTGGTGAAGATGACCCACAAATGGCAAAGATAAAGAGGCCTCATACTTTGTGTAGACAAGATATTTGGGAACATCTTTGTGACCATTGGGCAACTGAGGAAGCAAAGGTAAGTATCTTTAAAAAATTAATTAAAATTTATAGTTCAATTTTTATACTAATTTTCTTGAATCCCAAATTTATTTAAACTATTTTTAAAATATATTTTTTTAGAAAAAGGAAAAGAGTTATTCTATAAATAGAAAGAAAAGAATGTTTGAAAGTTGCCATGGATCTAGCTCTTTCACTGTACATCGATACAAAATGGTACATAAATATTGATTTTCTAAAATTAATATTTTTACATGTAACTTATGTTGTATGTTTCTAATATTACTTTTAAAATGGATGAATACGGTGACAAAAAAATTGCCCAAGCCTATTGAGCATTTTCAAGGACATGCATTATAGTCAATCAACTGGGTGGATCAACGATGTTGCACAACAAAGATATATGTTGTCGTTCTTGCTTTTCTATTACGTAAGACAAGCAATTTTCAAAAGAATTGCCCATCTAAAATTAAATTTCTAGCTTTAATCTTATATTATGATTATTTTATTGTGCAACTCAGCGAAGGCAACCATGGATTTCCCAAATAAACTTCATTTATACTTGATAGGCAGTTAAAAGGCCCATGATAGATGAAGATAACAAGATCATGAACTAGACATAATCTACTTGAAGAGAACAGAAAGCATCTGATTTCTTACATGGGAAACAGATTAAAATGCCATGCATATAACATATAGGATGAGAACCAAAAACTAACTAGAGTCCAATTCTTGACAACATTCTCCAGTGCACTCACATCATTACCATAGCCCCTGATCAGCTTGCTGCTTGTTTTGTAACCTACATGAAAATTTCAGTATCCTTAACCACCATACAATGGCCACATCTATATAAAAATCAATAGAAAGTTTCTATTGGTGGTCACGTCCTTTGGTTGTTAGAGGGAAAGTAATCAGAAATACACATAATTGAACTGATTAAAAGATCATATCAAATGGATGGGTTATAGAAGTTGTGTGGCCACTGGCAACAATGTCATGGAGGCCGTGCAATAAAGATATCTGAAACAGTATAATGACAATCTTCTTCAATTTGATTCAATTTATTGGTGCGGATACCTCTTGAATATTCTGTGATAAGTTTCAAGTGTCTTCAGTATGCTTTAGACCCTGTTAAAATTGACTGATGTGATGCCTTTAAAAAGCTCTTTACCTGTAGTTATATGATATAGTTGTTGGCCAACAGTTGGGAAAAGAGTTATTCCAGACAGGCCCTAAAGCATTTGCAAATTTTTCGCATATTGGTATTTTTAGTGCACTCTTATCACTCCCTTATCACCCACGTACCAATTCATATGGTGAATACAACAGCATTAACTCTATAGCATGTAGCTATATTGTAGCATCTAGCAAATTTCATAAATGATTGCAGTTTCATCTTCATTTCATCCATCAAACTTGAACTTCTAATATGGACATACTGCTATTTCTTTATCATTGGTAGAATAGATAGACTTGCCTAGGAAAACTCCTATTCCTTAATTCCAATTAAATCCTCAATTCCATGTACATTGCTAGCAAAGTTGCACTGCATTAACTCTATCCAATCCAACTATAACCTATTAAATGTTCACCTCCTCGAACTACCACAGATACCTCCAAACTAGTTTCAACTTCTTTTCAAAATTGCAGAAGTAATTAATTTTTGAATTGATTAATTTTGTAGAAAGAATGCTTCAATATCGCACATCGTTATCCACCCAGAAAGATGGCTCTAATAGTGAAAATATTACTGAGGGTAACATTGTTGATGACGTTTGTAGTACCCGGTTCTAACGAATCAGATTTGGTTCAGATGAACCAGGCTTGGTTCAGATGAACCAAGCTCCTGTCTGTTGGGTTCCCCAGACTGACGCTTCGCTCCAAGCGAAGCGTTTAGCCTTCCGGGAAACCCCCGATCCGAAGCGCTGCTCAGGTGATTAAATAGGAGGAGGGGGACTCCTTCCTTCACGCTGGCGCGCTTCATTCATCAGGTAATCCCCTGGTCCAGAGAGAGAGAGAGAGAGAGAGAGAGAGAGAGAGAATGTGAGACAGAGAGAGAGAGCGCGTGAGAGAGAGACAGAGAGGAAGACAGAGAGAGCATGAAAGTGAGAGAGAGAAGGGAGCCGGCTGATCCCTTGGTTCAGGCCCGGCGGCGTGCTCGTCGCCTCGCCGGGCCTAAGCCTTGGCCGGCGACCCCGCCGGCGCCGTGGGAGGCGTCCGGCGGGGTGGTGGTGGAGTGAGAGATGAGAGAGGGGCCAATTGGCCCTTCTCTCGCGGTGGCGGAAGCCGGTTCCGCCGGTTGGTTCGGGCCCGGTGGCGTGCTCGCCGCCTCACCGGGCCCGAGCTTTGGCCTGTCGCCTCCACCGGCGCCGGGTGTGCGTCCGGTGGAGGTCCGACCGGCCAAGGTGGCCGGCCGTGCCGCCGGCACAGAGTCGTGCCGCGGGTTGTGAGGGAGGAGATGAGAGAAATTGAGGGAGAGAGAGGGAGTTTGGCGGCCGGCCGCCGGCGGCCGGCTCTGGCCCGGCCACCGGCGGCCGGGCCGCCCTCAATTTGGCCGGCGGCGGCCCCGGCCGCCGGCTAGGTTCCCGTCCCCTGTTTGGTGAAACAGGGGATCGGGTGGCTTTGATTTGAACCGGGCCGGCTGGGCCGGCCGGTTCAGGGCCTTTTGGGCCGTCAGCGACGTGTTTTGGGGTTTTTTTGGGCCCTGTAACGGGCCGGGATTAGCAAAATAATTATATGGCTAGAATCTTGGTGAATTCTAGTTTCATGGGGTATTTTTACTTTCCCAATTGGGTATGTATAGTGGGAGATATTCGAGCCCAAAGTAGGGCCCATGAACTAGTCTGGGTAGAAAGGGTCATTTTAATATTCGTATTCTAATAAATTAATTGTGTAAATGATCCTGTAGGTGCTCAGACATCTGACTAGCTGATATATATACCTGTTGGATTGCGTACTGAGGTAAGTAAGCCAGTTATCAGTATTTAATAAATTATTCATTATATGAATGTTTAAATTGTGAATTGTGATATGAAGAATTGTTATTGGTTAAATTGTAAGTAGATGAATATTATGAATACATGGCTGTTTATGTGCTATGATTTCATGTGTGGATGCTATGCATGAGAGATGCAGTTATTATGACATTGATGTGATATATTACATGCAATTGTTCAGTAAGTATAATCCACTGTTTATGCAATATATAGTTGTTATTGATATGATGAGTGCATGTGATGTGAGGTACTGTTATGTGTCGCCGCGGTTCTCCTTTATCATGTCATACCACACACACGTCTAGAGGACGTGTTCTGCTTGTTTATGCCACCTACATGTCTAGAGGATGTGTTCTGCTTGTTTATGCCACCTACACGTCTAGAGGACGTGTTCTGCTTGTTTATGCCATCACACATCTAGAGGATGTGTTCTGCTTGGGTTCGCTATGGCATCACGCATCTAGAGGATGTGTTCTGAGTTCTATGAGGTGGCATCACACATCTAGAGGATGTGTTCTGCTTGGTTCGATGTGGCATCACACATATAGAGTATGTGTTCTGGTGGATTTTGACATGGCGTGACCCTGGTATCTGGACCATTTTAGTAGGGGGATGCTTGTTGGTACACTATTGAGATATTGCAGGGCCGTGGGTCACATTTACAGTTACCATTGAGAGTATAAATAGTGGATTTACTTACATTGCATGTTTGAGTACTTGTGGAATGTTTAAGCATGCAGATCATTTATGTGCTTATTGATTGCTATACTTTGATTTGACTGTATAACGTGGCTTACTTACTGAGTGTAAGCTCACAAAAATCTTACAATGTTTTTGTCAGAGCCACGAGGTTGAAGATGATTGGTGGGGTGATGGATCTTCTATTAAATAAAACAAGACCATTATTTTGTTGTAACCCCAGTATTACATATGTGTAGGGCTTGATGCCCAACTTTATTATTGTGGTGTGTAAGGGTGTTAGCCCAAAACTTTTAGTATTGTATTTGACTTGGTTTTATATATAATGGTGTTATATGTTAAAAATTTTGTGACGCCTTGCGTGCCCGGCACGCGGCGGGTTGTCACCCTAGCCCGATATTTGGGCCTGGGGCGTGACAGCTTTAATGGTATCAGAGCTTAGGTTTTGACCCTAGAGACACAGGCATATTGACATGATAACACGTAGTGAACATATTTGGATGACATTATACTTAGAGTCACCTGACACTTTAGCTTATGATGATATTAATCACAACTAATTTAACAGGGAATAGTTATGGCTCGCTGTACTAGGAGCCAACAGTATGAGGAGGACTCTCTGGCCGGTAATGCTGATTAGCCGGTAGGTCAAGGAACTACTAGAGGTACGGCCCCTGCCAACCCAGTAGAAACTGAGCACCAGCGATTCCAGTCCGAGATGCTTCAAGCTCTCTCGAGTGTGGCACAGTCTATGCAGGACATGCAGCATCAGAGTACGCAGCGGAAGCGTGGTGGGCCCATAACCGACAGGACCCAGGTTTTGACCTTAGGGATACATACGTGATGACACTCTAGGCAAAATACTAGGATGATATGGAGACAATTATGACTTTCAAGGAATTTCATGAATTATGCTTTGGAAGCTTGAAATTAAAGTTTATCAAGATATTAATTGAATTACAAATTTGATAGGGATTAAGAATGAACCATCGCAAGCCAATGATATTATGTGGGCTCCCTGGCTGGTAGCCTTGATTAGTGGGGAGGTCAAGGGGCTTCTAGAGGTTTTAGCTCCATCAAACTTGTTGGAAATGATTCGTAGCAATTTTAGACCTTTAAATAATATGGAAGATGAAACTTTAATTGGATACGCAATAAAAGACAGATGAATATATGGAATATGATATAATAGTTGAAAATTAATTGTTGACTAATATGACTAAGATAACACATTATGTCCATATTGCAATTGAGTTGATATGGATTTGGAGTTAGTAAATCTAAATTTGAATGTGGATATATTTAATATTTTTATTTGTAGAACTTACATTGTTGATATTGTAAGTTTAAGATTATGAGCTAATCTGCTGATTATAGGGATGATTAATATTGATATTTTTGGGAATGAAATAGTTAACTACATATTTTTGATCAATTACAATTGAGTACTTTCTGAATTTGAGTCTGGATGGACAAGTATATTTAGTGAATTTTACTAAGAAAACTTTTATTATGAATATTGCATGTTCAAAACCGATTGTTAAATTGCTAGATGTGGAGATGGTTGATATTGATGTTAATGAAATAGTTGACTACATATTATATCTTGATGGATCATTTAGGAAGATTATAAAATTTTAAATTCTGAGACAATTACTATTTAAGTTTTGAGAGCAGTAGACTCTATTAATCTTTAGAACTGATTTTGGCTATAAATGATCAAATATTTTGATGGTAGAAAGTGAAAGATTTTAGCAATAATGAGAATAAGATAAACTCCACTGATAAAGAATTTCATGGGGATTTTATTTTTATAATTTCTGAATCAAGATATCTGTTCATTAAAATTTTTTGTGCATACTTATTATACCTTTCTTCATAGTTCCTAAGGAGATATCTTTCTCTAGGATGGATAAATTATCAATCAGCCGTAAGTGACATGAATCTTTTCTAGGAAAAAGGAGGGAGATGATTTTATTTTGACTATTGCTAATTATGGATTATGGATACTTCACTATCACTTTCAAGTCATAAAGAGATTACTATAATTTCAAATTATGTCTTTCGGATGGTAAGTGCATTTTCAATCTTTATTGACCTTATAAGTCTTGTATCCATCTGAGCTAGATTAGTGAAGTCACTTTGAGATATTTGAAGGGTTTAAGTTAGTTGGTCATGTTATGGCATGGGACATTGCATAATCTATAGATGATTTTGATAATCATTGGTAACGAAATAATCGATTCAAGAATTTGAATCATTTAAATTGCATTATTTATTGAGGATATACCGACCTATTCATGAGAAATTGATTGGTTATGGTGGTATTATTGATAATTATGAAGAGATAAATTAATCATACTGATGATTAATGATGGCACTATTATTCAAAGAAATTAAATTAGTTGATTATGATAATTATGAAAAATATCCTAAATGATTGGCATAATGTTCATTGATGTAGCTTGAAGTATTCAGAGTGAAACCTAGTATGTTATGATGATTAAATATGTGTCGTAATGATTAACGACACATTCAACTATTTATGAGTTGAGAGAGCATTAGAAGAAAACTATCTTATATCTAATTCACAAGAATTTAGAACTGTCTTATCGAGGAATTAAGAGTACCTGATGTGTTACTAACCTTAAGAATGGATGACATAATACATATGATGGACCCTATGATATTTATGATGATTGTGTTGTGAGAGGTTAAGGTAATAAAAAAAAAGGGGCAGGAAAGAAATACTTCTTAAAGAATTCAATTTTATTTGGTAGAAGATCAAATTAATTTTAAAGTTGGACATGTCATTTGGGTACTTGGGAATGAAATAAAAGTTTGCTAGTGAGTATCTTTATAGTACAAAATTTGTGGACATTTAATTTCGAGGATGAAATTTTAGTGAGATAAAGATGTTAATATTTGTTTTTAGTTTAATGGTAACGCGTAAATTGAGTCTGAACCCATTTGTCTCAATCTTCTAATTTGATGACGTGTTCATATGGCTTAGTGAATTAAGCTGAATTTCAGTCCAATCTTCCACCCTCAAATAGATGGACAAATTCCAGGATCCAATTAGATTTTGATGATATACTGCGAGCATGTATAATGGATTTAGAAAGTGCTTGGTATAGCTTCTTACCCTTAGTGAAATTGCTTATTTTAATGGTTACCAAGCCAATATTCAAATGGATTCAATTAAGTTGTCTATGATATAAGGTTAGATCCCCTTTTATTGAAATAAATGAGAGAGAAAATTTTGGTTACTGAGCTGGTTTAACAACTATGAAAAGTATCATTAATTAAAACAGCTTCATGTAGCTCAGAGTTAATAGAAAAGTTATGTTGATGTTAAAAAGAAAGATTTGAAATTTCATGTTGAAGATCATTTGGAAACTTTACTAACTAATGACGTGATGAGATTTGTGTTTAGAGGTGAATTGAGTCCTCAATTTATT
>UESW01004548.1:191762-276606 GCA_900491605.1 Calamus simplicifolius | reverse complement strand
GTCTTCAACCTTCCATCCATGCAAACCGTGATCGGTCCATTCTTTCCACATGAAAGCGAATGAAGAATTTTTTTCCTCAGCGTGTGCTTCCACTCCCATCTTCTACATTATGACGTGGCCAAATTTTCCACAAGAGATGAAGTCTAGTTGGATTATGGCATGGTCAAATTTTCCACAATTCTTCTACAATGAAGATTTGGCCCCTTTGTGCGAAGACCATTTCAACACAAGGCCTAGATATCTCTATATAACACTGGGAAATCGATATCTCTGTATAACACCGGGAAATCAAGGACGTTTCAGTAGAAGAACAAGGAAAAAGGAAGTCATCATGGCTTCAAAATATGCCAGACCTGTGGTGCTACTACTCTCTTTGATCTCTCTCCAACTCATCAAAATTAGCTATGGCAATGGAGTCCACACCAGCATCCATTGCCTGGAGTTCGAGAGAGAAGCTCTTCTAGAGTTTGCAAGAGGCTTCAACCAAACAGAATATGATCCATTCTCATTATGGGTCGGAAGAAATTGCTGTCAATGGGAAGGTGTGCACTGCGACAACACGACAGGATACGTCACTGGATTGAAGTTTGGTCGTTGCCTAATAGTAAGATGAATCAATCTTTGCTCAGTCTTAAGCATCTGAATTACTTGGTTTTGGAGGGGAGTATAAGCATTCCATCATTTATTGGTGATTTCAAGGAGTTGAGGTCTCTCGAACTCATAATGCCAGATTACGATGGAACTATACCTCAACAGCTTGGAAATCTTTCCAGCCTGCAATCTCTTTATCTTCGTCATTATTCTGACATGGGTGAGCCACCAGCATTTATTGTAGACAATGCTCATTGGCTTTCTCGTCTCACTTCCTTGCAAGAACTTGTAATGGAATCCGTGAGTTTTGATAAGGCATCTGGCTGGCTAGATGCACTAAACATGCTTCCTTCTTTACGCTCTATAGAGTTCTCATTTTGTGCATTCGGTAGCTTTCCCCTCTCCCTTGGACACGTTAACTTCACATCTGTTTCAGATCTTTCTCTTGTTTCATCCTCGACCAAATCCAGAATACCCAGCTGGTTGTTTCAATTGTCGAACCTCCGAAATCTCGATCTAAGTTCTACCGACTTCCATGGTCCCATTCCAGCTGCCATTGGGAACCTGACCTCTCTTGAGTCCCTCGACCTCAGTGGTACTTCTCTTCCTTTAGTTAGGATGCCACAAACCTTGAGCAGTCTCTGCAAGCTACGGAGCCTATCTTTCTCTGCATACAGTTTTAATCAAAGGTTAGATGATCTTGAAAGATATTTTTCAGGGTGCATCAGAAATAGTTTAAGTGAATTATATTTATTTAATGCTTCGTTGAGTGGCAATTTGCCAGATTGGATAGCAGGCTTAAAGAATCTCACATATCTTGATCTTTCAAGGAACTCGCTTTCTGGTCCTCTTCCTAAAAGTCTTGGACAAGTCTCTCAGCTAGACTATTTGGATCTCTCTCATAACTCCTTGGAGGGTGAACTGACCGAAGAACATTTTGCTAACCTCACAAGTTTGAAGTACTTGGCAGTACATTTCAACTTATTGGTTCTAAATGTTAGCTCTGATTGGATTCCTCCCTTTCAACTCGAACATATATATCATCATGAGCTCTTGTCGAGTGGGCCCAAAATTCCCTTCGTGGCTTCGGACTCAATGGACGTTAGTTGAACTATATTTATCCAATTCTGGAATCTTGGATGCTGTTCCTGAATGGTTGTGGAACCTCACCTCTCTTGAAGTACTAGCTCTCTCCCATAATGTCATCAGCAACGCCATTCCACAAGTTCCATCTAAGATACGGATTCTGGATTTGACAAACACTTCATTTCAGGGACCAATTCCTCCTAATATCAGCAAAATATTTCCTAATCTAGCAGCTCTTGTTCTGTCCACAAATATCATAAATGGTAGCATTCCCTTATCTTTATGTGACTTGGTGTACTTAGAAATACTTGATATTTCAAATAATAATCTATTAGGGGAACTCCCACCTTGTGAGCAGCATATCCCAAAAGGCTTATTTTTTCTCTCGTTATCAAACAATAACATTATGGGAGGTATTCCTAACTGGCTATGTTCTTCCTCTAGTCTACTTTTCTTACACTTGAGCAACAACAGTATGTCCGGTGATTTCCCTCCATCTTTGAAGAATTGTAAGTTCTTGAAGGCCTTTGATCTTGGTGGCAATAGATTCAGTGGTAGCATACCAAATTGGGTAGCAAAAAGCTTGCCAAATTTGGAACGCTTTGGCTTACGATCGAACATATTCGTGGGTGAAATTCCACAAGAACTGTCTCAGATTAAAAATCTACAAGTCGTGGATCTCTCACATAACAGCTTCTCTAGAGCCATACCAAGGAGCTTTGGCAATTCTTCCCTCATGCAGACTTTTGATCCTACACGTTCGCGTTTTAATTTCTATATAGCTATGAACGCTTCTGTTGCTGTGAATACAAATGAAGAATACATAGATAACATGATACTGGACACTAGAGGAAGAGAAGACGTCTATGAAAGTCAACCACTTGCACTTATTACAATCATAGACCTCTCTGAGAACAACTTGTCTGGAAGTATTCCTGAGGAGCTACTTAGTCTTCCTGCATTGATGAGCTTAAACCTATCTGGTAATCATCTAACAGGAGAAATTTCAAGAAAGATTCATAATATGCAACTACTGGACTCTCTTGATTTATCAAGGAATGAGCTCTCTGGTGCAATTCCTTCTACATTGACCAGCTTAAGTTTTTTGAGCTTCTTGAATTTATCCTACAATAATTTATCACGAAGAATTCCAACTGGCAGACAACTCGATACTATTAATACTCCTTCCAATTATATTGGTAATCCATTTCTTTGCGGATTACCTCTAACGAAGACATGTGAAGGTGATGGGACGACAGATCGAGTTCCAAAAGATACAGATGGTGATGGCAATTCCCAGGCTCCAGACACCTCAAGTGAAGCCATGGATGAGATGTTTTGGTTTTACCTTGGGATAGCACCAGGATATGCAGTTGGGTTTTGGACAATCCTTGGCGGGTTACTTCTCAACAAGACTTGGAGGATTGCATATTTCCAATTTATAGATAACTCATATGATAGGATTTACATGGCTCTCCTATTAAGATTCAAAAGACTAAAGAGGAGATTTCTTCAAGGATGAAGTCATGATCAAAAAGCATTGATTTGGTGTAGTTGAAGTGATATGAGGGCTATAGTACTGTAATTCACCCTATTGCTCATGGTGCAATTTCTCATTTAGTATGTCTTGGCTAAATAAAGCTTGATTATTGCTTCATTTAATTTGGCAAGTTTGATATGTTCAAGTGTTATTGTTGTTCATTGTTAAGATATGGTTCATTATTTATGAAGTTTTTTTTTTCACATAATCCCTTCTTATACTGGTTAATTAAATTTAACTAGCCTGATAGAGAGGCCAAAAAAAGCATCTCTCTCACCTCAAATGTTTAAAGAAGATATAAAGCAAGGGCTTCTGTCCTATTTTATTCCAAAAATATTTTTTCAACTTTTCTAAGAGCAACACGTTACACTTATCTCTCCCAAAGTGGCACTATCCCACTTGAACCCAGAGATCTTGCAAGCATTTGGCTGGATCTGAACTCAAGGACCTTTTCATCCCAAAATATGTCCTAGATGTGAATTTCTTAAAATCTATGAAGTTGAATTCCATCTAATCTTCCATAGGGAATTCTTTTTTTTTTTTGAAAATAATGATCCATAGGGAATTAAGAAGTGCAATGACAAACTACAAAAAGCTATGCAGATTTTATAATTTTTTGTATATTCTTTTCTTACTACATTTATCTATATTAATAAATTCCTAGAGGTAACTCCTTTATTTAAAGTTTAAAAAAACTTTTGTAACTTTTCTGCCTGATGATGTTGTGAGTAACCAGTTTGAGAAGTTGGCTCATAGCTCACAAAAAATAATTGTATTTGAAATTTTTGGAGATCAAAGTTGCAAGATAGATTGATCAAATATTAAAACTTCTAAGGATCTCAGACAGATCAATCTTTGCTTAGTTTTAGGCACCACAATTACTTGGATCCATGCAAGAATGATTTTGAGGGGATCAACATTCCACCATGCCTTGTGTTGTAAACCCCCTCTCCCATATGCTAATGGAACCATACCCCAAAACTTGCAATATCTTGGTCTTTCATTTAATTTACCTGCACAATGCTAGCTGAGTTTCTCATTCATTTCACTTGAATAAATTGATGAACCTTCTGAGCTCTGCGAAAGCATCTAATTGGCTAAATGCTTTGGACAAGTTGACTACATATATCTTTTGCTCTTTAATCTTTCATACATTGACCATATTGAGACTAACTAACTAGTTACTTAATTTGACAAAACTACAAAATGTTAGTCTTTTTTAACTGAATCTCTCTTTCATCATATTTTTCTTGAATCTTATTATACATGGGTGCAATTTAATAGAACTTAAAATATATGGTAGTTAAGTGTAGTAGTTAAAACCACATGGGCATAATTTATAACGCTTAAATCCCATGGTAGTACTCTGTATTTTACCTAATAAATAATGAAATATGAATATTTAGCTATAATTAAGTGAAAATAAATGAGAGGAGTTCTAGTTGTTAAGTTGAAAAAGAGAATTAATTTTAATGAAAGTTCATTCAATGATTTGGTAAAAATAATGAGAGTGAAGAAAATTAAAATTTAAATCATTAAAATTTATGGATCGATTGGAATTAGATCAGGTCTATTTTCAATTGACCAAAATTAGATTTGAATGATGTTTTGGTTGAATCAGGTTAAAAAACATAAGACTTGAACTTGAATTGAAATTTTAATCAAATCTAATTTTTAAACCTGATCAAGCTCATGGATCTTTAAATATGAATCAAGTCAAGTCTAATAAGATCAGGATTGGGTTAGATCATGGGTCTACCTTCAACCATACTCATTTGCAGAATTAGGAATAGCTATAATAGAATTTTGTGGCATCAACAAATTTAACATTTTCAAACACAATTAAAAAGATTGTTAAGGATCATTGCTCATCTTAATTTTATCTAAAAAAAATTTATTGGCTTATTTTATTTATCTTTTTACATTATTTTCTAGTTATTCTAATATTGCCTAACTAGAATATAAGCTTTATTTGAGTGGATAAAGTAAAGTTGTAGTAAAATTTTTATCCAATTTCAAATAGGACTTCTATGAGGTTCCATGCTGATGAGTATTTTGTAGTACATCGATGATGCACTAATCAGAACTTATATTAGATTTTGGAGCCAAAATAACACTTTTTTTGCTAGCTTTTTTGGATAAAATTTTGAGTTGTTATAAATGATATTATTAGACACAACTTATGGCTCACATTGACTAAAAGGCTTTACAAATGGGTTCTATTGGAATTGAAATGTGAAGGAATATTTTGTTCCATATCAACTATACACTAGATACATCTTAAATACTTATATAGAATTGAGGAGCATAAATAACATCTTTTTGGCTAGGGTGAGATCCAAAGTTGTTAAAACTGTGAATTTATGCATCCTTAATAATAAATGGCATGGCATCCCATACGATCAGACCATGAGATTTCTCAATTTTTATTCATACATATTTAGTTCTAAACAAGATAACTTTTGAAAAATAAAGTATATATATATATATATATATATATATATATATATAATTTTATCAATAAAAATCAATCACAAGGTGAGGCAACTTAGCCCCCAACCGGTGAGTTGTTATATATTTAATTTATTATAAATATATAATTTTTTAAAATTTAAATATGTTAAAAAATTGAATAAAAAAATAAAGCTTCAAAAATAATTTTTTTAAAAAAAAGCTTTCCAAGGTAGGGATCAAGATGGAACGGGATGTAAGGTGTCTCATTTTGTACAAAACTGAAATAATTAAGGTGTCTCATTTTGTACAAAACTGAAACACCTATTTCCCATGAGATTTAAAACCTTGATTACTATGATATTTATCTTCTTAGTTCTCTCACCATTGCACTTGGGAAAAATTTCATGATATTATGCCATATTGATGCTATTATGGTATTTATTTTTACCTGAATAATGAAATCTGTTGGAGTGGTTTTTAAAATCTATGCTATAGTTTTGGAACTTCTTTCATGTTTTCTTTTGATGACACATCTTTACATTATAATGGTGATCCCAACCTTCATCTCATTGTTGTGGCCTTGTTCATGGGATTGGTGTAGAGGAGTAATTTGAGACCAAACAAATTATCTCTTTCTTTTCTTCTAACTTGTATTTTAGATATTTTATTTTTAGGGAACAAATATAATAAATATGCATGAGGAATATCTATAAGCTCTTGGTCTTGTTGCAGATATTGGTCTAAATTCAATGGCTGAAATATGGTGAGGTAGGCCTCCAGATCTTATTGAAGGCACCATTTCAAATGGATGCAATTTGAAGCTCAGAGTTTGATCCCATTGCACCAATATCTTGAAAGGTAAGATCTGGCAATTAGCATAGGACTTTTTGTCCTTTAGTATATCTTAGGAAACTGAAAATAGATTTATTGCTAGCTTTGAGTGTTTGGTTTCCAATAGTCAAATCATAAGCCATGGATAGTAATTCATTTGGAACAAAGCGTGTTTTCGTTTGATTTTTATAATTTAAAAATTGTTACGGTACATACTTACATACAACTATACATAGCTTGCTACATATGTATGTATCTAGTCAGGTTTCAAGTTTTTGCTTTTGGATTCTTTATTCGATCACATGTTGATAAGGCTTCAAACCTGACTTTAGACCAAAACCCAACCTAGTATTGGCCAATTTTATAGACCCAAACCTATATCTCACATGGGTTTTGGATAAAGTTAGCAGGTTGTTGATCTGCATTGACAGTCTTACATGTACCATTTACTACAATTTATGTTGCAATAATTTCAACAATATTTAAAATCATAAATATTTTAACACATACTTTCATAAGAGTTAATTTGTTTCTTTTTTCTTTGCCATAATCAATGTGTGTACAAATTATGATGCTTTTTCTTCTTTAATGGACGGTGAACTGTTTAATATTCATGCTAATACATGAGTAACTTTTTATTCTTTATGTCCATGATGTGGCATTTCCGCATCCATTTCATGCAAATGCTTACAATTTGCTGTATCTGCTATGGTAATGGATGTCCCTTTTTTAACAGAATCCACTGATTTTCATGCATTTGAGAATCCTGGCTATGCCCTTTCTGCGGAATGTAAGGGAGAAATGCTAGCATGACAAAGTGCATTGCGTGTTGTAGGTGAGCGCATTTACATTCTATTCCCTCTACACAATTCTAACTACCAAAGTCATGGGAAATTATATAATATAGCTCGATTCCTACCACCATAGAAATTATTGGAAGGTGACTATTTATGTATCACTAATGTGACAAAAGTCATACTGCTTTAAAAGAGTACCTCCCTATGTAGCAGAGTCCTCTTCTCACCTAGTTTTAGATGTCATAAAGATAAATATTGAGAGAAGAGGTTCATAGATTGACACTAATGCTAGATAAGATGGAAATTTATACTTGGTGATTCTTCTTCTGCAAATACTGTGTTGATTCTTTCCATTTCATTTTCTATTTTGTGAGTGATTGTGCCAAACTGTTGCAAGAAAACCTACTGTTTGAGGAGAACGTTGACACAATAACAGAAGTTTGATTGATGCATTGGAATATCAAAAATTTCAGAAGTCGCTAGTGTCGCACAATTTTGTTCTTCTCACTGGCATGAAAAAATGTTTGGTTGGCCTCGGTTTATTCAAACTTAGTTTGCACCAAAGAAGCCAATTTTGAGCTCATGCCTGAACTAATTTAAGGGAGGTAAGGCTCAAGGCAGATTAAGCCCAGGGGATCCGAGGCCACTTCAAGAAGGGGTTCTTCTTAGATTCGTCATATTTATCGGGAAGCCAATTCTACTACGAATTGGGTGGCGGTCTCAGTGGCTCATCATTCTGGCTTTTAAATCTGGAATTTGGGTGACCCTTGTCCCTTTGTTTGTAAATAAATACTGTATTCTGATCTATCTGGGTTGACTCGCACTAGACTTGCAAGAAAGAAGGGGGTTCTTCTTAGGCTCCCTACACCTAACCAAACAGGACCTAAGTATGATGACCGAAATTTGATGATACCTTGGCAGGAGGAATAGTGCTACATGAAAGTAGACTCCAGCCTTAGGTAGTGTTTGAAATAGGAAATAAGAGGGGATATTCCCTGTTATCTCTTCTTATTCTCAAAAACCATAACTATATATAAAGGATAGTTGGGAATAAAGTTAACCAGAGGGATAATTTATAGTTAACCATGGTTAACCATGGGTTATCCCCTTAATTTATTCTAAAAAAATGCAGGAATAGCTGGTTATCCCTCCAAATAAGAGTAAAAAAAAGTTATCCTATGGATTTACCTTTTTACATTTGATATGATCAATGGTATAGCCAAGGGATATCCTTAGGGATAGCCAGGGGATAAACTTTATCCCGTAGACTTATCTATGGATAATATTTTTTTCTATCAAACATTACCTTAACGTCACTATAAGAAAAATGACTTATTATGATGAATTAATTCATCGCAATAAGTATAAAAGTCATCGTAATAAGTTAATTACGATGATAAAAAATCATCGTAATACGTCCCAAAATCGTCGAAACAGGGTAATGTCGTAATAACTTATTACGATGAAATTATTTTTGTAGTAATAAATAATATATTACGATGACAATATTTTCATCGTAATACATAGTATATTACGATGGAAATATTTTTGTTGTAATAAATAATATATTACAAAAAATATATCATTGTTATAAATATTTAAAATAAATAAGAATTTATTATGGCGATTTAATTCTGTCATAATAGCTACATATTATGGTGAAATTATATCGTCGTAATAGATTAGATGTTATTACGACGATTTACTTTCACCATAATAGCTACCTCTTACGGTGAAATTAAGTCGTCGTATTATTACGGCGACTTAGTTTTGCCGTAATAGAAAGCTATTATGGCAAAATTAAATCGCCGTAATAAATTTTTATTTTAAATATTTATTTTACTTTTTTTTATTTTGCATTTGTTACAATAATTTAATATAATATTAAAGCAATGATATTAGAAATAATTTTTTGCTTCAAAATTTTCATATAAAAATTAATAAAATTTTTATTCATTTCAATAAAATCATCATATAATTTTTTTAAAAATATATAATTAAAAAAAATACATATACTATGGAGGAAACGAGGTCTACTGGGTACTAGGAGGAAATCCAGGCACTAGCTGTCGCATGTAAGTAGTGAGCTGATCAGTCGTCGCCTTTAGATACTCAATGATCTTCTGATGCTCAGTGATGATATCCTTCTGTTGACTTAATTGCTCTCGGCACTCATGTAGCTGCTCCTTTAATTGTGAGTTTTCCAAAGATGAAGAACTACCTTTAGTTCTCGATGTACCCTTCGGTAGTGGACCCCATCCCCTTTTGTAACCAAATCTAAAACCTAAAACTTCTTCAAAAGTGGCATCCTCATTGATTGGTTCAACTGTAGAATCCTGTAAAGAAAGTCGCTCTACTAACTGTGCATGTAATAAAAAAGAAAACAAATTCAACATATTTAGTATAAAACATTACATTCAAGAATATTGTATTTTTAATTGATAAAACTTACAGGGGTATCTTAGCTCTTTCATTTATCCATTGATTTTTCTTTTTGTCAAAATGAAGAGTATTCCACAGATGAAGTCTGGATGGCTCCTCTTCCGTAACAGAATCTCTCTGAAAAGAAACAATAATAGTTTATAACAATAAATTTCAACAAATAATAGTTTAAAACATGACTATGGTGTTCTAACATGACCAGATTCCTAATTAGAACAGCTTTTGATGCTAACATTTTGAAAACAACGACAGAAGTGCATGAATACTTTGTACAGAGCCCTATTGATAGTTACAAATAGCACCTTTATCAACACACGAGAAGGAAATCCTTTAACATATATGATCGGAATTGTTTTTCCTTCACAATTCCAGGAATTCTCAGACAGGGAACATGCAGTGGTCTCTTCCCCTCCAATGTAATAACAAATTCAAACAGTAGCGACAGCAGCAAAATTCTCTAGAGAAATTCAGGCTTAATCTTCCAGCTACATGGCCAACCTTTGTTGGTGGTTAGGATGCTGATTTGGACGTCTCTGCCTGAGCCCATTCGCTATGAAAGGAGAGAATGTAGGATTTTGGGTGGCAAAGACCACATTCTGCTTGAACCTGAGCTTGAACTACCACGAAAGTTTTTCACCACAATATAAATTTGTCACAAATAGCCTTCTTTCTTGTAGTGTCTTTTGCCTACTGTTCCCAGTTTAGGCATTACTTTTCCCAATTTTTTAAGCATGTCCTTTATTTTGTGTATTTAATGTTTAAGATGCTTGTAATCTGACCAAGATGAATCAAATTCTACCTTATTTAATATTTCAACCATGTTGTATATAAAGTTTCCAATTCATCTCATGCATGCATTTTTAGAATTTCCTTTGTCTAACCGGGAAGTCTTCATTGAAGTCTATGGTTCTCAATTTCCTTCCCTCTGTGATCATTGAGGCTCTTGCTTGGGAAAAGGAGTCACCGCCCAGAAGGCACATTCCATCACCCAACTCTGCAAGAAGTTCAATGATGCGAAGAAGAAGCTATCCTGTTGAGAAATTATTGAAACATAATTGCCCCAACTTTATTGATTTTGATGATTTCCAAAAGCCATGAGTACCTTAAAGAATACAATGTGTTTATTTATCAAAAACCTTGAGCTTATTCAAATTGAAAGGAATGAACTATCAATGGTTATATCAAATGAGTTTTGAATCTATTAGAAAAAGGAGTTTCAAGTTCTATGCTTAAAAGATTTCAAAAAGGAATTTTTATACTTTATAATTCAATCGATGAATTCTTGAAACATGTCTTGAATCCATGCTAAATGTCATATTTAATGTATTCAAGTCAAATTTATATTTTAAATTTATTTGGGACAAGTTTTAAAGTCTATCAGAACATTTTTTGATTTTTGTATCGCTCCCGAGCTGACTCAAGGGTTTCTGAGTTGACTCCCCAAAATGACTGATTTTTCGAGTCGACCCTTGGTTTTTCAAGAGTTGACCCCTGACTCCTTGCGAGCCGACTCCTGTCTGTGCGAGCCAAATCCGCTCAAACCACAGAAACCATGTTTTTTGAGCACTTCTCGAGTCGACTCCCCGTTTTCCTCGAGTCGACTCCCAACTTTTGCGAGCCGACACTTTAGTTTTCGCGAGTCGACCCTTCAATGTTTTAAAATATTTCTATTTTAGTAATCGACTTCGAGCCGACTCCCACAAAGCTCGAGTCGACTCCGCAAAATCTGGGCGCGATTTTTAACGATGACACATCAGCCCCAACGGTAAGATTTTTGAATAACGGCTATTTTTCCTTGTCTCTAACGGATATATTTTTGCAGATTCTATAAATAGAGAAGCTCTTTTCAACTCAGAGGAATCGATTTTGAAAATCAAAGAGAGAAAAGAGTATCATTTGAAAAGAGGGAAAAACAGAGCATATTGAAAAACTCATCTAGCTCAAAGGAGAGAGATTCAAAAGGAGTGAAATCCAAGTGAAAGTTTCGTCTACTCCTTCTCATCAATCCACAAGAGTCAAAAGAAAATCCACAAGCATTTCAAAGGTCAAATCGGAGGATTTTCAAAAGAGGAAAAAGCTTCATCTCAACTTCAAAAGACTTCAACGGTCAAGAATCTAGCTGAGGCGTGATTCAACGTTTCAAGAGGAGTTAAAGAGAAGAAGAAAGAAAGCTCAAGCCTCTACCATCTGCAATACAATCAGGCTTTTCTAACCTTATATTATTTTGTACTTCATTTGTATATTTTCTCAAGGGGAGCATTTCATTGTTCAAACACTATCATTCTAATTGTTTATTGATTCAATCAGTGGATTGAATCAGTGGAGGTTGGTATACCTCGTTACAAGCTGGAGTGCTTGTGTTGGGTTAGTTGTGAGCCCGTGAAAAACAACGTGTAGGGTTTTATGCTGGTAAGCCCGAGTTAAAACCAGCTGGGTTCGTTGTGCACCCGGTAAAACAACAAGTTTGAGCTGTGAGCTTGGAAAACAACTCGCTGTAATCTAGAGAGATTATAGTGTGGACCCAAGTGAATCTTGGGAGTGGACGTAGGTGTTGATTGCACGAACCACTATAAAATTATCTTGTGTTTGCCGTGCTATATTTTCTCTTTCTCTATCTCTCTTTATTTGCTTGTGTATTGATTTTAGTTAGCCTCTCACCTGCACATCTTGCCAACTAATCAATTAAAGTTAAAAAGTCTTAAATTTTTAAGAACCCAATTCACCCCCCCTCTTGGGTTGCCATCTGGGCCAACAATTGGTATCAGAGCAAGTGCTCATTTAGAATTTGATCTCACGATCAAGGGCTAAAGATCCATATGGCAACACAAATTGGTTCAAGTTTCGCTGAGGGTCATTCTACGAATCGACCTCCTTTGTTTAATGGAACCAACTATTCATATTGGAAAGCAAGAATGAGAATATTCATTCAAGCTTCTGATTATGAATTGTGGGGAGTAATAACTAATGGACCTAGTACACCCACACACCTAGTTGAAGGCATTCTTATTCCTAAGCCCGAAAGGGATTGGAATGACAATGATAGAAGAATGGCTCAATTAAATGCTAAAGCCATTAATATCTTATATTGTTCCTTAGACTCTAATGAATTCAACCGTATCTCAACATGTAATTCCGCAAAAGAAATTTGGGATAGGTTGGAAATAACTCATGAAGGAACAAACCAAGTTAAGGAGTCAAAAATAAAATTTTGATTCACAAATATGAATTGTTTACAATGGAACAAACTGAAACCATCAGATGCATGTTCACTAGATTCACTGATATTGTGAATGGTTTAAAAAGTCTTGGAAAAGTTTATACTAATTCTGAGCTTGTTCGCAAAATTCTTAGGTCACTACCAAGATCGTGGGAAGCAAAAGTCACTGCTATCCAAGAAGCAAAGGACCTCAATGCGTTACCTTTAGAGGAGCTTCTAGGATCCTTAATGACCCACGAGTTAACAATGAAGCAGCATGTTGAGGAGGATACAAAAAGAAGGAAAACACTTGCCCTCAAGACTGCAGAAATGGAAGAGAGCAGCAGTGAAAGTAATGATGAAGATGATGAGGAAACTGCTCTCTTGGCCAAAAATTCAGAAAGTTCATGAGAAAAAGGCCCTTCCATAAAAAGAAATTTGGAGCAAGAATTGATGGAGAAAAGGATAAGAGAAAGGACAAGGAGAAAGAAAAAGAAAAAGAGCCCTTAGTATGTTATGAGTGCAAAAAGCCAGGGCACTTTAGATATGATTGTTCTTTGCTGAAAAAGGCCAATAAGAAAAAGAAGAAAGTATACATGGCAACTTGGACTGATAGTGAGGAGTCTTCTTCCGAAGAAGAAGAGCAAAAAGAAGTTGCTAATATCTGTTTCATGGCCAACGACGACGACATCGACAATGAGGTAAGTTCTGAAAACTCAAATGATGACTTTACATTTGATGAAATGTTTGAGGCTTTCAATGAACTTATGATTGATTTTAAATCCTTGAAAAAGAAGTATAAGTTTTTGAAAAATGACAACATTAGTTTAGCTAAAAGTAAAAATGAATTAGCTTTAGAAGTTAAGAACTTAACTAATGAAAAAGAAGAACTTAGCAAAGAAAAAGATAATCTTAATCAAGAAATAGATTTGTTGAAATCTGAAACTAAAAACTCAACAAAAGATTTAAAAGATCAATTAGAAACTTTAGCTTTAGATAAAGAACAGCAAGTTAAAGAAAATGACTCTCTTAAGAAAGATGTTAAGAAATATAAAGACATTGTTGAGAAATTTACTTTAAGTTCAACTAAACTTAACATGATCTTAGATAGTCAAAAAGCTATTTTTGACAAAGCAGGTTTAGGATATAACACATTAAGGAAACAAAAATCTTTAAAGAATATCTTTATAAAAGCCAACCAAAGTAATATAACTTGTTTCAAATGTAATGAAAAAGGTCATAAATCATTTGAATGCAAAACGTTAAATAAAAACAACAAGTTAAATGTCAAAGCTAAGAAAATATGGGTTCCGAAAGGAACAATTTTTATTGCTGCTAACCATGAAGGACCCAAGAAAGCTTGGGTACCTAAGCATAAAGTTTGATTATATTGCAGGAATGTCTTGTAGCCAAAAGATCAAAGAAAAAGTGGTACCTTGATAGTGGCTGCTCAAGACATATGACGGGTGACAAAGATGAATTCATCACCCTAGAGGAAAAAAAAGGTGGAGTTGTAATGTTTGGCGACAACGGTAAAGGTCAAATTATGGGCCTTGGTAAAGTTCGCATAACTCCATCCATAGTTATTGATAATGTACTTTATGTTGATGGTTTGAAGCATAATCTAATAAGTATAAGTCAATTATGTGATAAAAATTTTAATGTTTCATTTAAATCTTCTGTATGCACTGTAACTAATTCTATTGATGATAGCATTGTATTTACTGGTTATAGACATGGCAATGTTTACTTAGTTGATCTAGAAAATTATCTTTGAGTGATCATTGCTTAATTGCTGACAATGCTAACATAAATGAAATTAGTTGGTTGTGGCATCGTAGATTAGGTCATGCAAGCACACACCTTATTTCAAAACTAATTAAAATGGATTTAGTTAAAGGATTACCTAAACTAGATTTTGAAAATAATAAAATAATGATGCATGTCAATTTGGAAAACAAACTAGAAGTTCTTTTAAATCTAAAAAATTGTTTCAACTTCTAGGGCTTTAGAGCTACTTCACATGGATCTTTTCGGACCAACTAGAACCACAAGTCTAGGAGGAAAGAAATATGGTCTAGTGATTGTAGATGATTATTCTAGATATACTTGGGTAATGTTTTTAGCTCACAAAGATGAGACTTTCTCGATATTCCTAAAATTCTTCAAGAAAGTTACAAATGAGAAAAACACTACTATAGTATCTCTAAGAAGTGATCATGGAACAGAATTTGAAAATCACTTATTTGAAAGTTTTTGTTCTGAAAATGAAATTAATCATAATTTTTCAGCCCCTAGGACTCCACAGCAAAATGGTGTAGTTGAAAGAAAAAATAGGACTCTAGAAGACATGGCCCGTACCTGCTATGTGAAAGCAACTTACCAAAGTATTTTGGGCGGAAGCAATTAACACAGCATGTTACATCTTAAATAGAGCCTTAATAAGACCAATCTTAAAGAAAACACCTTATGAATTATGGAATGAAAGAAAACCAAATATAAAATACTTTCATGCATTTGGATGTAAATGTTTCATTCATAATAATGGTAAAAACAATTTAGGAAAATTTGATGCTAAATCTGATGAAGGAATCTTTTTAGGATATTCAACAACTAGTAAGGCATATAGAATCTTTAACAAGAAAACCTTAGTAGTTGAAGAATTCATACATGTAGTTTTTGATGAATCTTTAGCAACTGGATCTGAAAAGATTGATGATGAGGAAGATACAAACATAATTGAAAAAGATCTTGAAAAACTTAATATTGAAGTATCTTCTGATCATGAGCAAGAAGCTAAAGATGATAATTCACATAAGGACGATGATGTCAATATTAATCATAATGATATAGATCTTCCAAGAGACTGGAGATATGCACATAGTCATCCCAAGGAATTGATTATAGGCGATCCATCTCAAGGAATAAGAGCTAGATCATATATGAGAAATATTAGTAATCATCTTGCATTTGTATCAAAAATTGAACCCAAAACTATAGAAGAAGCTGAAAAAGATAATAATTGGATGTTAGCAATGCAAGAAGAACTAAATCAATTTACAAGAAATAATGTTTGGACTTTAGTTGAAAGACCTAAAAATCATTCAGTAATAGGATCAAAATGGGTTTTTCGAAATAAACTAGATGAAAATGGCATAGTAATTAGAAACAAAGCTAGACTGGTTGCTAAAGGATATAATCAAGAGGAAGGTATTGATTTTGATGAAACCTTTGCGCCTGTAGCTAGATTAGAAGCCATTAGGCTATTACTTGCATTTGCATGTCATATGAATTTTAACTTATTTCAAATGGATGTAAAAAGCGCATTTTTGAATGGATTTATTAATGAAGAAGTTTATGTAGAACAACCACCAGGTTTTGAAGATCACGAGTTTTCAAATCACGTTTTTAAATTGCACAAAGCTTTATATGGTTTGAAACAAGCACCTAGAGCTTGGTATGATAGGTTAAGTAAATTCTTAATAGAAAATGATTTTACAAGAGGAAATGTTGATAAAACTTTGTTTTTGAAAAGAAAAAGTAATGATTTACTTGTAGTACAAATATACGTAGATGACATTATTTTTGGTGCTACTAACGATTCTCTTTGTCAAGAATTTGCAAAGTTGATGCAGGGAGAATTCGAGATGAGCATGATGGGAGAGCTCAACTTCTTCCTTGGACTCCAGATCAAACAAAGCAAAGAGGGAATATTCATCAATCAAACAAAATACACAAGAGAACTACTCAAAAAGTTTGGTATGGAATCAATGAAACCCCTCGGAACTCCAATGAGTCCTTCATGCAAGCTGGACAAAGATGAAGAAGGTAAAAAGGTTGATCAAAAGTATTATCGAGGTATAATCGGATCCCTTCTTTATTTAACAGCAAGTAACCAGACATTATGTTTTCAGTATGTTTATGTGCTAGATTTCAATCTGAACCTAAAGAATCACATTTAATAGCTGTTAAAAGAATTTTAAGATATCTAAATGGAACTAAAAATGTAGGTCTATGGTATTCTAGAGACTCCACATTAAACCTAATTGCATATTCGGATTCTGATTATGCTGGATGTAAATTAGATAGAAAAAGCACAAGTGGTGCATGCCATTTCTTAGGAAGTAACTTAATCACATGGTTTAGCAAAAAGCAAAATTCAGTTGCATTATCAACTACTGAAGCTGAATATGTAGCAGCTGGAAGTTGCTGTGTGCAAATCCTATGGATTAAGCGACAACTTGAAGACTATGGTATCACACTTAATAAAACTCCCATAAGATGTGATAACACTAGCGCAATCAACTTAACTAAAAATCTGATTCAACACTCAAGAACTAAACACATAGAAATTAGATATCATTTTATAAGGGAAAATGTAGCTAATAATGAAATTTATTTAGATTATGTAAACACTGAAGAACAATTAGCTGACATATTCACTAAACCTTTAAATGAAGAAAGATTTTGTTATCTTAGAGGAGAGTTAGGAATTTGTAACCCTTTTGAGTAAATTTTGAAACCTTTAAGAAATATATCTAGAGTTCTTTCAAATTCTCAAAATCTTAAGGAAATCTTATCTAGAACTCATATCAATTTGATCTCTCGAAGTCCATGATTTTTAATCATACACAAAGATCAAATTCCGGACTATATTCGGATTCTCTGAATCTTAATCTATTTTTTCTCTGAAATTGTCTGGGAGCCGACTCGAGAGTATCGGAGTCGACTCGAGTTTTTGCTGAAACTCAGGAGTCGACCCCTCCTCTGAGCAAGTCGACTCGAGATCGTGTCCGTGCTCTGTGACTAGTCGGGAGCCGACTCCACATTTGCGCGAGTCGACTCGATGTGGTCCCAGTCTGATTATTTAGGGCACGAGTCGACCCCACGGACATTTCACTCGTTCCAAATCTTTCCAAATCCTCTCCAAAACTTTCCCAAAACCCTCCAAACCTCAAATAACCTCTGATTAACCAATCCTTCAAGATCAATGGCACCCAAAACCCGTGGAGCTAGCTCGAGTGGCGCCGGTTTGAAGAGAAAGAGGACCGTTCGACGACCCATCCGCGAGCCATCTACGGATTCATCCTCCACCCCTTCTGCTAGTGATCCTCCTGCTCCAGCTCCTACTCTTCAGGTAGATCATCTTGCTAGTAGGATTGTCACCACAGGAAGAAAGGTTGATTTCGAATTGTTTGAGAATGAAGGATTCATAATAGGTAGACAACTAATTGAGATGGGATTTGAGTATATATGTTCATTGGACTGTCCCACCTACCCTACTCTAGTTAAAGAGTTTTACAAGAATTTGACCAGAGGAGATGATGGCTTGGTGAGCAAAGTAAGAGGCATGGGTCTGAACATCACCTCTTCTATTCTATCTAGATTATTGAATTTACCCTTGTCTGGACCATCCACCTTTGCCCCAGAAGATAGATCTCCAGCCCTCACTAGGCTATTGAACAGAAATTTTGAAGGATTTGAGGAAGTATTTGCTAGTCAATTGCCTTTGGAATTAAGACTACTCCACAATATCTGTAGTAGGATTTTGTTTCCCAAAACCGGCAGATTCGACTATGTTTCTGAGCGAGATATTTTTGTTATGGATGCTGTTGTTTCTGGGAAACCCATCAATCTACCTCGGATGATAATATGGTACATTGCAGATTGTAGCGGGAAAAAGAAATCGAGTTTGCCCTATGGCATGGTTTTAACTAAATTATTTCAAAGCCAAGGGATTGTTTTTGTGATAGTGAGCTAAAAAGGAACTAAGACATACGGATTTTTACACTTTGGCCACTATACATCGAATGGGGTTTGTTAAGAAAAATGGCAATTGGGAGAGAAAGAATGTTACAGAGGAGAGATATAGATGCAGAGGCCCCCAGACCTTCTATGAGACATTCATCACCTGAGCCTCCTCAGTGCTCGTCTGTTCCAGAGTCTGTTCCTGCTCCTGCTTCTGATTCTACCCCTGCTCCTGTTGTTGCTCCTGCTCAGTCTTCTACATTATCATCTGGTAGTTTTTCTGATATACAGTTAGATCAGCTTAGATCATTATTCAAATCTAAGATAAGTGAGCATGAAAACAAACTGAAAGAAGAATTTAATGAAAAGTTTATGAATTTAAAAGAAGCCTATATTCACTCAGTGATCGGGTTGCATCGATTGAGTCTACTCTCAGTTCATCTACCAGCTCCTTAAGTGAAGACTTAAAGAATATCTTTGGAGAACTTAAGGATATCTGTGGCGACTCGAGACATACTCCCAATGCAATGCCGAGCTTCAAGATAAAATTTCATCTGCTTGTACCTTTGTTGATAATAAGCTCAAAGATTATGTTAGACTTCAATGTGAAGGGATGAAGCAGATTATTGATCACTTGAATAGAATTACTAGAAGAAACTTTTAAGTTCCCATGTAATCTCTTTTTGATGTAATCAAGTTTACCTTCAATGCAATGAACAAGTTTACATTTTCATGTATTATCATTTTGAAGTAATGAGAAAGTTTGATGCATTACTTGTGTCTATTTCAATTGTAAGTATTCTTGAATACTTTGAATGATTATCCTCAATTAATAAGTTAAATAGAAAAAGATAAAGACTGTTATTGATATTAAACTTCCTAACCTTTTTGTTGATTACAAAAAAGGGGGAGAGTTTTTATTCAATCGTATATGCCTTCAATTCAATCAAAGTTTAATTTTGAAAGAGGAAGAGCATAAGGGGAAGAGATAAATTGAATTTCATAAAGAAAATGCTCAAGTTTCTGATTTTGAAAAATTTTGAATGATTTATAAAATTAAGGTTCATAGGGGAAGCTACCTCATTGAGGGGGAGCCTTTCCATGAACACAATAGTTGATTTTGGAATCACAAATTTTTTTAATTTTATATTGCATATACTAAATGTTTTTGTCATCATCAAAAAGGGGGAGATTGTTGAGAAATTATTGAAACATAATTGCCCCAACTTTATTGATTTTGATGATTTCCAAAAGCCATGAGTACCTTAAAGAATACAATGTGTTTATTTATCTTGAGCTTATTCAAATTGAAAGGAATGAACTATCAATGGTTATATCAAATGAGTTTTGAATCTATTAGAAAAAGGAGTTTCAAGTTCTATGCTTAAAAGATTTCAAAAAGGAATTTTTATACTTTATAATTCAATCGATGAATTCTTGAAACATGTCTTGAATCCATGCTAAATGTCATATTTAATGTATTCAAGTCAAATTTATATTTTATATTTAGGCAAGTTTTAAAGGAATATTTTGTAATGCCTATTGGTTCAATCAATTCAATCACACTACAATAAATACACTGTGCACCGACGCTAAATATATCATTTACCGACGCTTTAAAGCGTCGGCAAATAACTTCACAATGCTTTTACACGCGTCTGGTAGCTTGGGGTGGAGACGGAATATTCCGACACTTTTTAAAAGTGTCGGGACGGCGTTGTTCCATGCCGACGCTTTAAAGCATCTGTAAAATTTCCTCTTAACAACGCTTTAAAGCATCGGAAATTGATAATTATCCCGATGCTTTAAAGCGTTGGAGTTTTACTGACGCTTTAAAGCGTCGGGTTATTTTTTCTTGCCGACGCTTTTTAAAAGCATTGGGAGAACTACGTCGAACGCTTCCGACGCTTTAAAGCGTCGGCAAAATGTAACATTTTTTTAAATAAAAAAACCAAAAAAATTTAGTAAACCTGTGCAATTAATTAAGATCAAATTCTAAATTAAACCGGGCAATGCAATCATAACAAACAAAATCACAAATCACATTACACACATTCTTCACATCCAAAATAAAAGTTCAAATATAAATTTCATTACATCAAGTTCAAATATAAATTTCATTACAATTTAAAGTTTCACAAAATTTAAAAATACATGAGATGAAAGATATAAAATAAAAAGAGCCGAGGTCAATGATCTGCAGGAGGAAGGTCGTCACCCTGTCCGCGAGGATCTGATGCTCCAGAAGCCTATAAGAAAAATTAAAAATATTTAATTGACAAGACTATCTATGAATATTAAATAAATAGTTAATTTAATATAAAAATATATATTGAATAATATATGTATTTACCTGATGAGGAACAACCATTTGTATGAGAGATGTAAGCCGCTCAATGTGATCTCTCATGGAATCAATCAATGCTCTATCGGCTGCACTCCTCCGTTGCATCTCCTCCATCGCAACGGCACTCGACCATTGCATCTCCTCCATCGCAATGGCATTCGACCGCTGCATCTCCTCTAACGCTGCAGCACTCGACCGTTGCATCTCCTCAACCGCATGCTCAAGTCTGCGAATACGTGTATCATGAACAGCATATGCAGCATCACGCATAAGTCTACTCACCTTAGATAACTGAGTGGGGGTAACTCCAACTCCATAACCCCTCACTCGACCGTAGCTCTCTGGCTCCATCAACTCTTTAAACACCTCGGCCTCGATGCGACTACTCTGCGTAGATATTGTAGAGTCATCGACACGCTCAGCAACAAGAGATGCAGCTCTTTCCTGTATTAATTTAGAAAAATTAGTTAGATCTTACTGAATAAAATAATCAAATTAAAATTATTGTATGAAATAATTTGCAATAAATAATTACATATAAATCCCTCGACTCATCCCGGACAAAAGTGTCATCATGGTGAGTATGAGTCATCCGGTAAAACTCCACCACATCGGGTTCCCTCCTATGCTCATCCATCTACAAAAAAAAAATATAATTTATAAATATTTGAACCAATTTATAAATAAATTATACAATTCATTTTGATTTGTAAAGAGGGACTATAAATTATTCAATTATGTTTCAACAAGAGTTTCAACGAGAGTTTCAACATAATTTTAAATTATTCAATTATGTTTCAATAATAGTTTCAATGAGAGTTTCAAGATAATTCTAAATTATTCAATTATGTTTCAATGAGAGTTTCAATGAGAGTTTCAACATAATTCTAAATTTACGGTGATGTTTCAATGATAGTTTCAACGATAGTTTCAACATAATAAGTAATTATTCAATTGTTTCAATGAGAGTTTCAACGAGAGTTTCAACATAATTCTAAATTATCAATTATGTTTCAATGATAGTTTCAATGAGAGTTTCAACGATAGTTTCAACATAATAAGTAATTATTCAATTGTTTCAATGAGAGTTTCAACATAATTCTTAATTGTTGTT
Source organism: Calamus simplicifolius (assembly GCA_900491605.1). Taxonomy (NCBI): domain Eukaryota; kingdom Viridiplantae; phylum Streptophyta; class Magnoliopsida; order Arecales; family Arecaceae; genus Calamus; species Calamus simplicifolius. The sequence goes on along the minus strand of UESW01004548.1, from coordinate 254,460 downwards.
TCTGATGGGCCAAGAAATTGGGAGCTTTGAACAAGTTCAAGGCTGGAATTGAAAAGGTTGTCTTTGTGTCTTACTGCACCACCCTCTGTTCTTTATTTTATACATTGTTCTATCTTACTGGTCATTCATCTTCTCATTTTAACTTTATATTTTCCCCAATAGCTTTTGAGGTAAGCAGGTGAGATTTTACCTCTCTGATTTGTTTACAAACACATTGGCTCCAATCAATTTGGATGAAAAAGGTCTAGCTTACATTTCATTTTCAGGTATTCTACGGACTATGGCATGTTCTGCTTCTGCATAGCAGACATTGGCTCTTATTACGCTGATGAGGGTTCATTTGAAGAGCCAATGGGAAGGGACAGCCTTCAAAATTTCTGGCAAAAATATAAGGTGGACATAGCGTTCTATGGGCATGTTCACAACTACAAGAGGACCTGTCCAATATACCAGGTAGGAAGAAGACATTGCTTTCTCTATGTTTAAAGTAACTGATAGAATTCATGAAACGGAAGTATTTATGACATATAAATGAACATAATTAGTTTAAAAATTTATAGTTTAAGAAATATACGAATTGTTGCCTGATTCGCGCATAACTCTTGGATCCAAATGTATGGGGACAGACAGAGATGCTCGTGCAGCTTTACCAATATTAGAATATGTCTGCAAATTAAATAAATATTTTAATAAAGTATCTTAAAAGATTAAATAACAAGAATATTAAGTAACAAGATACATGTCCCTTCTCGGAGAACCAATAATGAACCAACTCCATCCACTGATGAGGGGGTACCTCAGGAGGACAAGTACCAACTAAATATGACTTATATTCTTTCCATACCCGGCAGCTTGTACTTCATCTTTAAATATGACTTATATTCTTTCCATTTCCGGTTGAGAGACTTCAGTACAAACTCATTAGCGGATGGAGGAAGTGCAAACTTGCCCTGCAAAAGATAAAATATTAAAACTGTTCAAATATAAAACATGTCATAATATACATAATGTTTGATGTTTAGATTCTTTTGTTTACCTGCACAACTCGTAGAATCTCGACTTTATATGACGGAAGCATATCATTCCATTTTGTATAACTCAATGGACAAAGCTGATGCCTCCGTGCAACACTCCCTAAAAAGGAACTCAATAAGCTAGAGGCTTTTTTAATTGGCTGCCCCAGCCGATTGCACTCAATTACGATCTTATCACCATCACGCATCTGCCATACATCTCGTACTCCCATGGCCCCACGTCTGCATGTAATCCTACCAGATCGTCTACATAAAAATAGATATAGGTAAATTATAGTAAGAAGCGTAAAGAAATTTTATAGAATCAAATAAAAAAAAATTACCTTGGATATGAAGCTCATCGTCTCTTACACCGACAATAAGATCATGATGCCCCGAGGATGACGGACCTGCAGTAGACTGATATGCCTCTGGAATAGATGCAGCGTCGGTAATGACGAAGGGCCAGCATGATCCTGCTGTGCTGAAGTAGAGGCCTCTGTCCGTGAGCTATGCATAATGTCACCTATCATTTACATCAGAGTCAAAGTTAGTAAAAAATAAATATAACTTTAAAGACTTAATTATTACAAAATTCAATACATTACAAAATTTAGTACCAATCAGAATCAAGCATTATCATTTGTTGCAAAATCTGTCCTAACCAAGGATACCGTAGCATGTACGTCATCAACCGGCACAAAATTGAATGGCATGGAATGCATATAAGTGTCATCGTCTTCATCATCTTCTAGCTGCTTTCCCATATCATATAAGTCCCTAGGTTTTGTTTTAATAACAATAGCCCAATCTTTATCTTTTGCATCTTGTATAAAAAATACTTGACGAGCTTGAGAAGAAAAAATGAATGGATCATCCTTCAATAAGACACCAGTATATATCAACCTTGTAAAATTTACAAGTGTAAATCCATTTGTATCTTTTTTCAAACCCCTTGATGAGTTTATATCTACCCAATCACATCTAAATAATATGACTTTAAAGACTCCATAGTAATCTAACTCATAGATATCATTTAGTGCACCATAATAAGTTTTTCCATCTGCTTCCACCATAACACCGCTATTTTGTGTTTTCCTAAATTTCTCACGATCTTTAGTATGGAATTTAAAACCGTTGATTATGAAACCACTATATCTATTGACAACTTTGTTAGGTCCTCGAGCCAGGGCTATTAATTCAGCTGACAAATTTCTCTCCATCATCGTTGATACCTAAGAAATAATAAGGAATGTTAATAGGTTATTTGATGTTAAATCAATCCATATATTCTCGAAGTATATGTCAAACCTGTTTTGAAAGCCATGTAGGAAATAACTCGACTAACCATCGCTGCTCAATCCTTGGATTAGGTCGAGTGATATGGTTAGCTTGCCGTTGAGACAATAAAAATTTGCTGCATAAAACGTATTTTGTTCATTTAGAGCAAAAAAAAAAAGATATGATATCTTAATCTTGAAATGCAATAAATCATACTAACCTACGATACTCAGATATCATTTCACTATGGAGTAACACATAACGATGTGCTTGTGCCATTGATTTATGATCTAATACAATAGTTTCAGTTTTTTTCATTACTCTACCTGCAGTTGAGAACTTATACAATTCTGCATTATCAACGAAATCACCATACCGTTGAGGTCTATTAAACACTGTCTCTACATCTTGAAGATATCTTGAACAAAATGTTAAACACTCTTCAGCAATATATCCTTCCGCAATCAAACCCTCTGGATAGGCTCTATTTCGTACATAATCTTTCAATCGCATAAGGTACCTACAAGATAAATAAATTTCTAAACATAGCATAATGATGATGCTACTTTTGGTAGAAATTATGGTATACCGGTCATTAGGATAAATCAGACTATAGCATACATCTCAATAGGATACATCCATCTATAATGTACCAGTCCACCAAGCTTGACTTCCGAAGCCAAGTGAATGAGTAGATGTACCATAATAGTAAAAAATCCAGGAGGAAAAATCTTTTCCATCAGACAAAGTGTAATGGTCACATCAGACTCCAACTGATCAATCTCTTCAGGATCAATAACTTTTGAACATAATGCCTTAAAGAATGATGATAGTCGAATTATAACTGCAAGAACTTGTTTAGGCACTAATGATCTTGCCGCTATTGGTAATATATCTTGCATCAATATGTGACCATCATGAGTTTTGAGATTAGAAATTTTCATATCTTTAAGATGCACACACCTTGAAATGTTTGATGCATATCCATCAGGTACTTTAATATTTTTAATAATGTAAGAAAATTATTTTTTTCTTGAGGAGACATTGTATAAGATGCAGGAGGCAAATAAATTCTATCATTAGCAAGCATTATAGGATGAAGCTCCGATCGGATACCCAATTCCTTTAAATCCAATCGTGCCTTCATGTTATCTTTGGTCTTTCCATCAAGATTCAACAATGTTCCAAGCAGATTATCACAAACATTCTTCTCTATGTGCATGACATCAAGATTATGTCGAATCAGATTATGTTCCCAATAAGGTAAGTCAAAAAAGATACTTCTTTTCTTCCATATATGTTTGATAGGCTGATTTGTGGATGGTATCTGTACGTCTTCCTCATTTTCCTTTTCCAAAAAATTATCTGGATCTTCAAATATCTATGCATCCATACTACCAATTGTCACTTCTTCTTGATCATTCCTTCCTCTTTTTTGAGAAGACTTTGAGAATTTACCATATTTGTAATTGATGGAATCAATTTGCATACGAACATTAGTTCGAGACGGTGGAATAGGTGTACATCCCAACTCTATGGTACCATCAAATAAATCTTTCTGAAAACGAAACGGATGATTTGGTTCTAATCATCAGCAATGTCCCATATAACAAAATTTTCTCCATGTTTTAACCAATTTGAATGTATCGAATCTGCACAACAAGGACATGCAACCCTTCCTTTTGTACTCCAGCCAGATAAATTGGCATATGCTGGAAAATCATTAATAGTCCACAACAGAGCTGCCCGTAGTTTAAATGTTTCACCATTTGAAGCATCAATTGCATCGACACCTTCCCATAACTGTTTCAATTCCTCTATTAAAGGCTGTAGAAAAATATCTATATCATTTCCTAGATCCTTATCACCTGGAATAACCATTGACAAGATAAGTGATGATTGCTTCATGCACAACCATGGTGGTAAATTGTATGGTATTAGAACAACTGGCCAAGTGCTATATGTAGAATTTAGAGTGCGAAAAGGATTGAAGCCATCTGAAGCTAAACCCAAACGAACATTATGAATATTAGAGGCAAAATCAGAATGCCTAACATCAAAAGCTTTCCATGCTAAACTATCTGCTGGATGTCTCAACATTTCATCCTTTGTACGCCCTTCATCATGCCATCTCATTAATGAAGTTTTCAATGATGAATATAGCCTTTTCAATCGAGGAATAAGAGGAAAGTAACACAATACCTTCACCGGTTTTTTTGTTTTGTTCGTTACATCATCCTCATCCTCTCCATATCTCCTCCATCGCGAAGATCCACATACATTGCATGACTCTCGATCAGCATTTCCACCATGATATAACATACAGTCTTTTGGACAACTATGGATCTTTTGATATCCAAGATCTAATTTGTTGACAACTTTCTTTGCTTCATAATAAGAGGATGGTAAATCAATGCCTTCTGGAAATGCATCTTTTAGTAATTTAAGAAGCATGGTAAAACTCTTTCCTGACCATCCATTCATATATTTTATATGAAATAAATGTATAAGAAAAGAGATCTTAGAAAATTTCAAACAACCCGGATATAATTGTTCATCAACGAATGTTTGTTCCATAGATGTAGAACCATCACATATTCCATCCGTTTCATGTATATTAGTTGATCCCACAAAGTTTTGAACACCATGTCGAAAAGCATCTCCGATTAAACCTGTCATATCATCTCCTACAAGGTTATCTTGCATATTACCAGATCCAAGATCAGACAAGGAGGGTTGATTACTTGATAATGGCAACGTACATTCTCCATGGAAAACCCATACAGTATAACCTCTTGAAAAACCATTCCATATCAAATGTTCTTCAACGGTTTGTGGATCTAAGTAAGAATTGTTAACACATCGCCGACACGGACATGAAATCTTTCCATTCAAACTACCTTTATCCATACCAAATTTAATGAACTCACAAACTCCATCTAAATATTCCTTTGTATTTCTCAGTTTATTTATCCAACTTTTATCCATTGTAGGATAAATGATCGATAAACAATCAACTTTTATCCAATATCCTGCACGTATTTTACCAACATAAGTCTGATATAGCCCCAAAAATGCACATTCATGGTGAAAGAAGTAAAGCACATGAAAAAGTAGATTACACTAACTAAACTATGATTTATATTTAGTTTAGTTTATATTTTTTTTTAACTATCCAATACAGGACTAAAATTTTGAATTACTAAACTAATATCCAAAAATAAGCACCATGTTGTCTTTGTTAGCTTTTACAGCTTTATATGTATGTTATTGATTTGTTTTGCAGTATAGCCTCCCCATTCCGTATACGGACAATAGCTACAGTGAAAACCATACTTTCAGAGACCTAGTGGCATGGTCTTCATCAATCAAGATATCCAACTAAGAATTAACAAAATATCATTACTATAATAACAACTATTTTGCTGAATTTGCTGATGCAAGATGATAACTAATGAACACAACCTACTCATGAAGGGAGCATTAGAAAGGTGGAATGTTCTCTCAAAAATAAATAATTTATAGAAAATATCTCTGCCAACAAAGTCTACCTCATGAAGCCATATTCAAGTACATGATGAAAATGAGTAAATTAAATGAACTTCTCCACTTTTTTAATGTATTAAAAGTACTTCCATGATGAAATTTTCATCTCTAATTAGCAATACTTTGATGGTCATAAACTGAAGCCCAAATTTTCAAGGCGCGGAATAACTTATGAAGCACTTTTAACAACACAAAACTGCTGGAATCTTTATTTCTCGATGAGTAGAAAACAAGGTGTTCCTTCTCCTGGCATCGGAATATCATAAAATCAAGTTCCAAGGTCCTACAAGTCTATAAGAATATTGCTTCTAATGGTAGCTAAATAACTAAAACATTCTTTTTCAAGAGAAACTATATAGATGATATGTGAAGTTAATGGCACAAAACAAGAAACTTGCTTTGATTAGTTGACCAGTTGCTGCAGCTTCTCTCTCCTAGAAAGAACAGATTGAGAAGAAGAAGTCCATAGGGAATGGCCAAATATAGTTATGAATTGGATAAAAACCCTTGATGTTTTGACAAGAAAATAATATGATAAATTTTGTAACTGCATCTGATTTGAAGACGCAGAGGATCCAATTTAAGAGTGAGACAAGAGGAGGATTAACAGCTAGTTTTTCAACTTCAATCAAAACAATGACACAAATGGTCATAATATCACAACAGTTTACCACTAGACCCCCTAAGAAGTTAATCACCACAACATTTGTTATGTTTGTGCCTCCACTGCAATACAAGCAAATCAGAGACGTAATATAGGAGAATCAAATAGAAAACAGACACAACAGACATTCATCCAGACACACGCACACACTAAGTAAAACCAAGTTATTGTCAATTACTATCTCTCATGCAGGTAACACTGTTTTTAAGCAGATACTGGGTATTAGCTGGTCAAAAAAAGGCTCTGCTACCGTAAAACACTCTGGACTTATCTTTTTTCTTCTGTGGATCAAAATTATCATAAAAACCAACAGGTAACAAATGAGCAAAACTAATTTTATGTGGCAGATTACTCCAAGAGAGCTCAGTAACATTTAGATTGCTAAAGAATTAAGGGAAAATCGATTTAATTTCCATAAACAAAATACCATCACAAACGTGTTCCGTTGAGCAATGAATCCCAAATCTCATGATTAATTTAATCCAAACAGAATGAAACATACCTAGAGAAGGAGAGGATGGGAGGAGGCTGTGAGGGGGCAGCGGCAGTCGCAGAGTCTTGGATTTTCCTTTCAATCTTCGGTCCACAAATCCAGAGCACCAATCCTAAGGCCGATGCCAACAGCCCCGGACGATGAAAATCAACACCCGGACGATGAAAATAAGCGTAAGGAATAGATTTTGATCTTACCTTCGAGAGGAGAGAGGCCGACCGATACACCTTCGTCGGGAAAGAGAGCATCCACGGGGAGGAGGCGAAGGAAAATCACGGCAGGGAGGCGGCTAGGGCAGCACAGAGGAGGAGGAAGAACACGACGGAGAGGCAGCTAGGGCATCACAGAACGCGTTGGCAAGAGGAAGATCACGGCGGGGAGGTAGCTAGGGCATCACAGAACGCATGGGGGAGGAAGGAAGCTCGGTTGCAAATATATATATCAATATATGCCGACGCTTTTAAGCATCGTCCTGTGCCGACGCTTTTTAAAGCGTCGGCAAAATTTGTTATTAGTTAATTAGACGACACTAATAAGCGTCATACCCTAGCCGACGCTTTTAAAAGCGTCGGCAAACTTTGTTATTAGTTAATTAGACGACGCTAATAAGCGTCGTACCCTGGCGACGCTTTAAAGCGTCGGCAAACTTAACTAATACCCCGATACTATTAAAAAGCGTCATCGGTTTGCGCTATTTCCCAACGCTACACCCTAGCGTCGGGAAAAAAGGGTTGCAAAAATAAATTTTTGTTGTAGTGTCAATTTGCACTGAAATTTTTAAGATTATGAGGTTACGTGGATTAGGCTGGTTAATAGGTTTACTGAGCCAATGGATAACTTAGAACGTTACAGGTGTCCTTAACAATTGTACCACTTCTAACATAGACGGTAAAGAAAGTAACGCGTCCATGCAAATCAAGGATATTTTTGCAGATATACCTAGCTTGGGCTATAGGTTCTATTCTACCTTTCAAGTTAATCAATTTTAGTGACTGAGAAGGAATTATGGGTGTTAGCTTGGAAGATGAGGACCTTTTTTCTGGTTGGCAGTTGATGACAAAATTTGAACTATTATGTAATTATGTGGAAGAAAATGGAATAACAATTCATCCTTTCTCTTCTTGTAGCTCTAATCATTTTATTTTATGCCCCTATGAGAAAGCTATTCAGAGATGGTTATAAAGTCATCAGCGCACTTCTAAAGCATGGAAGGTTAAGAAGAAAGGCTCAGCCCCCACAAAAAAAATTATAGGATTATCATTTAAGACTTCAAATTGCTAGTATGAGATGCTCTTTATGATAAGTATAAATTCTATTATGTGATGCATCCATCCTGATCATTCGGGCTTTTTTTTTTTTTTTGGCTAAAGGTTGTTTTAGGACTTCCACTCTTTATAAAGTTTTAGCATGAAAGTTTTTGAAATTCTACTTTAGGACACATACTCCTTCAAATTGTTTCATTCAAGAAACCTATTTTAGAGCATGTGACCCGCATGTAATCAAATATTATATTTGTTAGGTAAGATATTAGGGTTTTAACATGAAAAATATGCGCGACAGAGTGCGTTGAGAGATCTCATCCTAAAATAGAGGCAGATGATCAAGAACATCGCATTCTTCACCTTAAGTTTTCATTTTCTTTATGCTTAATTGAATTATAAAGTTAATATAGATATTGACTGATGAGGCATTATTGAGAAGCGGTGAGTTAAACGATGGCATGTGTAGGTATGGTATTAGATGCCGCATGTATACAAGCTAGAAACCTTGGAGCATTAGGAGGACCAAAAATACAGTCCATTTCTTATCGATTACACCAACTAGAGTTTTATTCTTCACTCAATAAACCCTCTTTGATGGATTACGACCTCTCTTATTCACAAATTCATCATCACAAATTCACTTTTCAATCAATTGAATATTACACCCTCTGAATAGTTCATTTTAAACAGAAGAAAATAGGGGTGACTGTTTAGATTCTTTTTTAACTCAACATGACTTACTTGTGTGAAAAATGAAGACATTGGGCGAGAATTGCCAGTCAAATGAGTATCCGAGCAAAGCCAACAAAAAAGAGTCATAAGCATGTCATAATGATAGTTCTCTATTAGCTAAATTGGATGAAAATTAAGAAATTCCTTAAATAGAATTATTTAAAACAGTATGGGTCCTAAAATAAAAAGGTGAAAAAGTTCATGCCCCAGAATGCAACTTTATAAAAGGTTGGAGTCCTAAAGTCACCTTGTGGCCTAATTTTTTCTCTAATCTAGATATAGCACAAAGGTCTTGTTGCTTTGAATTGGTGCCCTGACCATGTCATGATTTTGTATAAGACACACACATATTGAGGTATATAATGAAAAAAATTTCTTCATGCATAATTTTAGATAAATCTATTGGTATTAAATACTTAAGACTCACTAGAACATTGTACAGGATTTAGTCAATTAATTGGCTAATCAGAGAAAAACAATGATCTCAGTATGGTATGAAAATTATGATTTTGGCCTTTTCTTCTTTAAATTGTCATGGCTAAGGATGAGGTTGGGAGACTACATTTTATATGGATGTGAATGGTGGATGATGACCATGAGATGGAGGCAAACCTTTTTTAGTTTCTGGAGTACTGGGGACTTCACATCAACACACAAGCGTGTTATGCCATACAGAAGGGTTAGCATGGGAATTTGTCTAGAGAAGAAAACACTCCGATGATGTGTTGTAGTTTTGTTATGTGCTAGCATTTATATTTTAATTGAATCAGGGGTTTAAATATTTTTGATGGCTGTGTAAGACTTACCTTGTGAATGCCAGAGCTAACTAACAATGAATCCACCACCTGAAAGAGAAATTGGGCTGATTGAACAAAATAAAATCCACCAGTGGTACTATCAAAATTGTTATGATAAATTATTTCTAATAATTAAATAAATGAATATTATATTCTTGCAAAATATTCTTAGGGAAATAGTTTCTCAGGTCTAACTAGCTAAAGGATGAATCAAGTTATGGGTTGATATTGTTATAATATATTTCAAAAATCAACATGGCTAATGATAGTGGAGGGATACAATTATAGAAGGCAATTTTACCTCATAGAGAAATATATCTCGTAATGTCCAGTTTTAAGGGTTATCTTGCATACTATTTTCCTAAGTCACCTATACTATGATAGGTGTAAAAGTTGCGCATGATGCAATGAGTCTGTACGGTCAAATGTTAAACCATGTTACAACTATTACCTTATATACACCTATTTTCTTTTATTTAGAATCTCAAATTTGGCTGACCGGCTAGTCCCACATCCATACATTTTTCTTAACCTATTTTTGAATCAATGCATGCACCAAATATGTTTGAACCTATTTGTATTGCTTATTGGAGTTTATAAAGAACCTATTTTTTTTCTTCTTCTCGTAGTGCTCACTTTTTTTCATCGTGATGAGGATTAGGTCGGAGTGTGATGGTTTAAATTAACAATTAATTACTTTCACTTTAAGAGTTAAAATTTTTTTATTAAGAGACCGTAGTCCATATTAGTATTAATATCATGGAGGCATACATATGTAAAAAAGATTTTTTTTATTATTTTCATTTTGTTGCAAAGGTTTAAAGTAATATTATCATTCTTTTTTCTTATTGTTCAGATTTAATGCCTCAAATTTGTCCTTCTTTTGCCTATTATTTGTTAACCTTCTGAAATAAAAATTTTAGCCTTATTTGGGTAGGTTGTTTTTACATTATCCCTATTTTAACTATATTCTAGGATAATAAAAGTAATCCATCATGACTCCAGAAAACCATCTTTAAAGGAGTAAGGCTTTAATCTTCAAGAGAGCAAGGCTTTGAGTCTTGAGTGGAGCAGGGCTTTAGAATTTTAATGGAGCAAGGCTTCAATGTTTTCTCAATGAAGTAGAACTTGAGAATTTTTGGACTTAATTTAGAAGCAAGGTTTCCATTTGGTTTCCATCAAAGGTCTCTTTAGGATTAATCTATAGCAAGGCTCTCCTTTAGACTGACTTTGACTTAATTTGAAAATAACACTCCCTTTTGGGCTGAATTGAGCTTGGTTTGGAAGCAAGGCTCCCTTTAGACTCTATATAAGCTTGATCTAAAAGTAAGGCTCTCCTTTGGGTTAAATTCGAGGCCACTTCTGTGCTTGATTTAGGAGCAAGGCTTTCCTTTGGATTGGTTTGGGCTCGATTTGAGAACATGACTCTTCTTTTTAGGTTGATTCAAGCTAGATTTGGGAGCAAATTATCCTTTAAGCTGACTAGGGCTCTTTTTAGATTTGAGCTTGGGCCACTTCTAGGCTTGATACCTTTTTGGACTTGGACTCAAGTTAATTTTGGGCTTGGGTCCTTTTTGGATATAGGCTTATATCACTTCTAGGCTTGGGCTCAAGCAGCTTCTAGACTTAGTTTTAATCTGCTTTGAGATTAGGACTTGGTAGCTTCAGAGCCGGAGTTACTAACCTTGCTGTGAGCCGCTCGAACTAGTTCAGGATTAGATCCACCTAGCTTGCTATAGAGTACTCGAGCTAGGCCTATGGAACTCGGGCTAGGTCGATGTGGGTTAGCTCATGTTGTTTTAGGGCTTGAGCCGCCAAGGCTATTGTGGGCTTCTTAATTTAGCTTGAAGCTTGAGTTTACAAGGAAGTAGAGGGCTACTCTCTTCCATCATTGAGCTCAAATATGATGTTGAAGAGGCTTTTGAGGATTGTCGTTTTGAAAGTTGCCATCATATGGCAGGCTAGATGGGACCCTGCATCTCATCCAACCTCCTTCAACCTTACCTTGGGCCTAAAGTTTTAAGAGTGCTGTGATGGTGAGTTTGATGATGATGAGCTACTTAGTCTTAAAGAGTTAGAGGTATATATTTTTGAGTAGATATTTGGACATGAAGGATTATAGGAGTAGGTTTTGGTGGATTTATAGGGTTAATGATACCATGCTGATGTCATGCTACATATTCTATGGAGCTCAAAAAGGGGGACATAGAGGCATAATTTAAGGTTTCTGAACTTGGAATTTAAGGACACTTACTAAGGGGTTAAAGAATTGGACACCATATATTAGAGAATCAAGGAGTTACTAGCGGTTAGGGATTTTAGTGGAGTCTAGGCTTAGCTTTCTTTTTTTTCTTCTTCTTTTTGTTGTTTCTCTCATGGGGTGTAAATAAACCCCTTCACTTTATATTAGGGCCATCAAATGTCCCCTAGGATAGCTAGACTCTTGATAGCTTTTGAAATAGATGCAAGAGATGTGCTTTTGATATGTTGAAAACCAAGATGCAGAAGATTGTGCTAGCTAGAATTTTCAATACATGTTAGGATGTGGCTTAAGGAATCCTATTGTGTTGGGGCATTCGAGGGTGCCACCCTAGCTAAGAACCATGTGGAAAATTATGGTGACTGAGATGGATAGATAAGGCAGCAAAGGGCATCTTCTCTACTCTAAATGCATGCAAAGAGTTCCACCAAAAGAAATTCAAAAAAGTCCTAATCTCTTGGGGCCTTATTTGAGCATCCAATTATATTTTTACTAGTTAGGAGTCCTTGAGATGTTTCAAAGGGAGTACACAAGACCTTGAAAAGGAAATAGCAATTAGGTGGGCATGCGTCCTATGTATTTTCTATGTTGTTGGCTTAATCATGCATCAATCAGAGATTCAGTGAGGATTCTAAGGCATACAGCCACATTTCTAACATGTGGGTATTTCATGCATTAATCAAAGATTCAATGAAGATTTTGGTTTCACAAGGCATCCAACCATATTTCTAACGAGTGAGCATTTTCAAAATAATAGGAAAGTATTATGTGGCACTCTAAAAGAGAAGAGACATGGGCAAAAAGGAAAGCAAAATGCATTGAAGTGTGTTTTTCTACCTAGATCCTTAGATAATCAAGTAATGCATTTTCAGTATATATGACTATATATTTTGAAAATTCTCTCTATTTTGGATATTTACAGGGGGTTTTCACTGGTTGGGACTCCTATCTAACATTGAAAGGCTAGTGAATAGGCTATAGGGTGTTAAGCACATCCTAATACATGTGTCTTATAAGGGAATGCATTGTTGGGTTTTTAGTGATGGTTAGCTTTCTTACTAGTTTCTTAACAAGGTATGACATCCTTTGAAGTGTTATTGGCAGAATCTTGGCTTTTCAAGGCATTATAAATTTTTTAGATAAATGCAAAAGAGTCTTCGTAAAAGGCACAAAGTTGTGCATAATTTGTGGGCACGTATGTATGAAAAAGAGAAATGTACGATCGACTTTTGAGGCATTACCCCCAGGAACTTAGCTGACATGAACCTAGGTAATATAGGCTTCCTTATCCAAATGTCTTATCATGGTGTAGAAACTATATTGATGAAGCATGATATGAAGTCTTTTTCATGAACATCAGCCATATTTGCTAGGGCATTCATGGTTTAATAATAAAGATGTCATCAATCAAAAAAAAAAAAAAAAAAACTTATACTTTCAGAATAAATGGGCTTGAAAGAGTTTTAAATCTTCTCTCTGTATGGCCCGTTTTAAACCATTCATTGAACGGCTTTAAGCAGCTAAATTTTTTTAACTAAAAATGTTTGTTGATAAATTAATTTTAAAATCATTTCTGCAGCTGTTTCAGTAACTCAGCCAAATGAAAGAACTTTTATTTGAATGATTAGTCAAAATTTGGAAGCATCTTGATAATAATAAAATTATCTATTCAACGAACAAATAATTTCAAGTGTGTTGGTTGTAAAAAATAAAAAATAAGAAAAAGGGAAGACTTAGTGCGCCAGTCCATCATCATTGTCGAGGGGTATTATTATTTTAAAGAGATTCAAACTCTAAAAGTGGGCAGGTGCCAACCGACTCAAGTCACGGGACTAGACGTTACAGAGGAGCGGAAGGGGTCACGCGTTACTTCAGGCCTTGTCCAGGTGCATCCATCCCACGCGGCGACGCGTGTATTTAGATCCCAGCCGGGGCAAGAAATCATCGCCATCTCTACCTCAGAGGTGCCTTAGGGCACGGCACCGCACGGCCACGAAAGAAGAAGGAAAGCTAAGCTCCTGTGGAGGAGGCAACGAGAAACCCCAATCGTTTTATTCTAGATCCAGAAAACAGAAAATCTTTCAATCGGTTTGAAGCCCTACTAAGAGAAGGAATTATCAGATCGGCTCAGTTCTCTCGGAGACGGCAGGTTTGGTGTTTGTTTTTCTAGGATAAGATCTTTTTGATGGTTCTTTAAGAGGCTCATGTATTCATTCCATCATGTGTGAATATTTTTTTACTATGTTGACTTTGAAATCGGTGCCATCCTTTTAACACGATTTATTGGATTCAGAAATGGTTTGAGAATGAATGGATTCGAAAATTTCAATGTCTTACGATGATAAAAAATCCTTTATATCGATCGGTCTATATGGGTTAGATCATACGAAAATCACCCAATTTACTGATTAATCGATGGTTTGAGTTTGTGGAATCTGTGGATTCGTCTCTGCTTGGCGTCTTTGTTTGTTTCGAGTTTATATCACATTGTCGTAAATTAGTTTGCTGCATTTGTACCCTCTAAAACTACTATTGGATTCCAAAAATCTTTTGAAATTCATGGATTGTTGAATTTGCTAGGTAAACTGACCACTTGCAATGGTTACTTTGTAGAGGAAAAAAAAAAAAAAACTTTTGTCAAGTCCTGACCTAGACATATTAAGAGTTGTTTGATACAGGATCTGTACGCAAGCTTAAAAACTTAAAAGCTTTGCATACATGCAGTGCACTGATGGCTAATGATTATGACTGGTGGCTAGTTGGCAAACTAATGATGTGACAATAACTGTTGTTTAAAGAATGGGGCACTAGTCATATCTGTTGGCCCAGATGGCAACCCAAGAGGGGGGAGGGGTGAATTGGTTCTTAAAAATTTAAGACTTTTTAACTTTAATTGATTAGTTAGCAAGATGTGCAAGTGAGAGGCTAACTAAAATTAATACACAAGTAAATAAAGAGAGATAGAGATAGAGAAAATTATGCACGACAAACACAAGGCAATTTTATAGTGGTTCGGCGCAACCAGCACCTACGTCCACTCCCAAGATTCACTTGGGTCCACACTATAATCTCTCTAGATTACAGCCGAGTTGTTTTACAAGCTCACAACTCAAACTTGTTGTTTTACCGGGTGCACAACGAACCCAGCTGGTTTTAACTCGGGCTTACCAGCACAAAACCCTACAAGTTGTTTTTCTAGGGCTCACAACTAACCCAACACAAGCACTTCGGCTTGTAACGAGGTATACCAACCTCCACTAATTCAATCCACAGATTGAATAAGCAAACAAATAGAAATGATAGTGTTTGAATAATAAAGTGCTCCCCTTGAGCAGATATACAAATTAAGTACAAAATATTAAAAGGTTAGAAAAGCCTGATAATTTTGCCGATGGTAGATACTTGGGCTTTCTCCCTTCTTCTCTTCAACTCCTCTTGAAGTGTTGAATCACGCCTCAGCTAGATTCTTGACCGTAGAAGTGTTTGGAGTTGAGATGAAGCTTTATCCTCTTTTGAAAATCCGTAGATTTGACCTTTGAAACACACTTGGATTTTCTTCTGGCTTTTGTGGAATGATGAGAAGGAGTAGACGTATCTTCCACTTGGATTTCACTCCTCTTTGAGCTAAAAGATTTTTCCACTAAGCTCTGTTTTTCCCTCTTTTCAAATGATATTCTTTTTCTCTTTTTGATTTTCTCTGGGTTGTTTTGATTTGAAAAGAACTCCTCTATTTATAGATTCTGCAAAAATATATCCGTTAGAGACAGGGAAAAATAGCCGTTATTCAAAAATTTTACCGTTGGGGCTGATGTGTCATCGTTAAAAATCGCGCCCAGAAATCGTGGAGTCGACTCGAGCTCTGAGGGAGTCGGCTCGAGGTCGATTATCAAAAATAGAAACATTTTAACCATTGAAGAGTCGACTCGTGAAAACATAAGTGTCGGCTCCTGAAAGTCGGGAGTCGACTCGAGAAACATGGGGAGTCGACTCGAGAAGTGCTCAAAAATGAGACTTTCTGGTGTCTGAGTCGAGTCGGCTCGCACAGTCGTGAGTCGGCTCGCGAAGGTTTCAGGGGTCGACTCTTGAAAACTCAAGTGTCGACTCAAGACAACATTGAAACTTAGACAATTGGGGAGTCGACTCGGGAACCCTTGAGTCGGCTCGGGAGCGATACAAAAATCAGAAAAATGTTCTGATTGACTTTAAAGCTCGTCCCAAATATATTAAAATAATTTTAAATGATATTTTGACTTGAAAACAATAAATATGTCATTAAGCATGAATTCAAGACATGTTTCAAGAAATCATAGATTAAAATATATTATGTAAGAATTTCTTTTCGAGATTCTAAAAATAGTGTTTGAAAACATCTCTATCAAATTGATTCAAAAATCAGTGAATTAACCATTTAGAGTCCATTGGTTTCTTTTTGAATAAGCTCAAGATTTTTGATAGATAAACTCATTGTTTTATTTAAAATACTCATGACTTTTGGAAATCATCAAAATCAATAAAGTTGGGGCAATTATGTTTCAATAATTTCTCAACAATCTCCCCCTTTTTGATGATGACAAAACATTGAGTATATGCATTATAACATTGAAAGATTTATGATATCAAAATCAGCTTTTGTGTTCATGGAAAAGCTCCCCCTTAATGAGGTAGCTCCCCCTAAGAACCTCAATTCAAAAAGGATTTTTAAATTTAAAAACTTAAGCCAAATAACCTTTTTCTTATTTAATTCTCCCCCTTATTTAATTAGGGCAATTAAAAAGATGATGCAATATACGATTAATTTATATAAATTCTCTCCCCCTTTTTTGTAATCAACAAAAGGTTGAGATGCATCGAGCATCAACTTGGTTAATTCATTCGAATTCATTCAGCATTTAAGTTATCAATTAAGTATTGAGATATTCAAAATTATATCAGATTAACCATAAGCATTCAAAGATATTCAAGTGTACTCATAATTGAAATGAACATAACTTTTTTCATTACTATAAAAGTACATTAAATTACATCAAAATGTAATACAAGCTCATGGAATCAAATTTAAACCAACTTAGATTCATCAAAGTTCAAATACATTCATATTAAAGCAAAATTTCCTAGATACAATCTAGGAAAGAAAATCTAGAGATACAACTAAGATAAGTATCAAATTCATTTGACACGCTTGAAAATCAAACTCTTTAAGTGTCCAATCATCTCCATGATATCATCCTTTTGAGATTTGTTAAAGTCATTCATGGTTACTTGAATTTGATCAACTGCTGCATCAATATCTCTTCTTAACTGATTGGTTCTATCAAGATATACATTGGATCCATCAGCTATCCCTTGAAGTCTTTCAAAGATATTCTTAAGCTCAGCATTGAGTGAATCCACATGAGTACCAATAGAGAATGAAAATAAGTCAAGTCTTGAAATGATATTTTCCTTTAATTCTTTAATGTCTTCTCTTAATTGACCAATTTTATCTTTCCTTTGATTATCAAACTCAGCAAACATAGATCTAAGTTGACATAATTGCTCATCAGAAAAACTCACAGAAGTAGATGAAGCCTGAGGTGGAGGAGAATAATGCATGCTAGGTCCTGCCTCAGACGGTCCAGCAACAGAGGGTCCAACCTCGACCTCAGCTCCAATATCATCAACTCTGTCCTCAGCAGCTCTAATATCATCTTGACCTTTTCTTATCCAATTACCATTAACTTTCTTGAAGCCCATGCGGTGAATAGTGGCCAGTGAATAGTAGTCAGTATGTCTCAAATTCTTCTTGGGCTCACTATCACTAAAAACAATTCCTTGGCTTCTGAATAACTGAGTCAAGATCATACCATAGGGAAGACAGGATTTCCTCTTACTTCCACAATCAGCTATATACCATAAAATCATGATGGGTAAGTTGATTGGCTTCCCTGAAACTACAGCATCCATGACAAATATATCCCTCTCAGATAAGTAGTCAAACCGGCCTGTCTTAGGGAATAGGATTCTGCTGCAAATGTTGTGTAGCAATCTTAAGTCCAGTGGCAGCTGACTGGCAAAAACTTCTTCAAATCCCTCAAAGTTTCTATTCAATAATCTGGTGAGGGCAGGAGACCTATCCTCTGGTTCAAAGGTGGAGGGTCCTGATAGGGGTAAGTCCAATAGCTTAGAAAGAATGATGGCAGAGACATTCAAACCAACTCCTCTAACAGTACTGACCAATCCATTGTCTCCTCTAGTCAAATTTCTATAAAATTCTTTTACCAGAGCAGGGTATGTAGGACAGTCTAGGGAGCATATTTTCTCAAACCCCATTTCTCTCAACTGTGAACCTACAAGTAATCCCTCTCTCTCAAACAAATCGAAATCAAACTTCCTCCCAGTGGTAATGACCCTACTTACAAAAAGGTCTACCTGTGGAGTAGAGACAGTAGGAGCAGGTGTATCATCCGAAGAGGAAGCAGACGAAGATTCCGGAGTCGGCTCGCGGACGGGTCGACGCACGGTCTTCTTCCTTTTCATCCCGGCACGGCTACTACTGGCACCACGGGTTTTGGGGGCCATTGATTCAAGGTGGAATGATTGTTCAAGGTTTTTGGAAGATTTTGGAAAGTTTGAAAGGTTTTGGAGGGTTTTGAGAATGATTTGGAATGATTAGAATCGAACGATGGGTCGCTCGTGCCCTAAATAAGCGATTTGGGACCACGTCGAGTCGACTCGCGCAAAATGTGGAGTCGGCTCGCGACAAGTCACAGAGCACGGACACGATCTCGAGTCGACTCGCTCAGAAGAGGGGTCGACTCCTGAGTTTCAGCAGAAACTCGAGTCGACTCCGAAACTCTCGAGTCGGCTCCCGGACAAATTCAGAGAAAAATTAGATTGAGATTCAGAGAATCCAAAATAAGTCCCATAAATTGATCTTTGAGTATGATTAAAAATCATGGACATAGAGAGATCAAATTTATATGAGTTCTAGATAAGATTTTCTTAAGATTTTAAGAATTTAAAAGAATTCTAGATATATTTCCTTAAGATTTCAAAATTTACTCAAAAGGGTTACAAATTCCTAATTCTCCTCTAAGATAACAAAATCTTTCTTCATTTAAAGGTTTAGTGAATATGTCAGCTAATTGTTCTTCTGTGTTTACATAATCTAAACAAATTTCATCATTAGCTACATGTTCCCTAATAAAATGATATCTAATTTCTATGTGTTTTGTTCTTGAATGTTGAATTGAATTTTTAGTTAAGTTGATTGCGCTAGTGTTATCACATCTTATGGGTGTTTTATCAAGTGTGATACCATAGTCTTCAAGTTGTCGCTTAATCCATAGGATTTGCGCACAGCAACTTCCAGCCGCTACATATTCAGCTTCAGTAGTTGATAATGCAACTGAATTTTGCTTTTTGCTAAACCATGTGATTAAGTTACTACTTAAGAATTGGCATGCACCACTAGTACTTTTTCTATCCAATTTACATCCAGCATAGTCAGAATCTGAATATGCAATTAGGTTTAATGTGGAATCTCTAGAATACCATAAACCTACATTTTTATTTCCATTTAGATATCTTAAAATTCTTTTAACAGCTATTAGATGTGATTCTTTAGGTTCAGATTGAAATCTAGCACATAAACATACTGAAAACATGATATCTGGTCTACTTGCTGTTAAATAAAGAAGGGATCCGATTATACCTCGATAATACTTTTGGTCAACCTTTTTACCTTCTTCATCTTTGTCTAGCTTGCATGAAGGACTCATTGGAGTTCCGAGGGGTTTCATTGTTTTCATACCAAACTTTTTGAGTAGTTCTCTTGTGTATTTGGTTTGGTTGATAAAAATTCCCTCTTTGCTTTGTTTGATCTGGAGTCCAAGGAAGAAGTTGAGTTCTCCCATCATGCTCATCTCGAATTCTTCCTGCATCAACTTTGCAAATTCTTGACAAAGAGAATCGTTAGTAGCACCAAAAATAATGTCATCTACATATATTTGTACTACAAGTAAATCTTTACCTTTTCTTTTCAAAAACAAAGTTTTATCCACATTTCCTCTTGTAAAATCATTTTCTATTAAAAATTTACTTAACCTATCATACCAAGCTCTAGGTGCTTGTTTCAAACCATATAAAGCTTTGTGCAATTTAAAAATGTGATTTAAAAACTCGTGATCTTCAAAACCTGGTGGTTGTTCTACATAAACTTTTTCATTAATAAATCCATTTAAAAATGCGCTTTTTACATCCATTTGAAATAAGTTAATGTTCATATGACATGCAAATGCAAGTAATAGCCTAATGGCTTCTAATCTAGCTACTGGTGCAAAGGTTTCATCAAAATCAATACCTTCTTCTTGATTATATCCTTTAGCAACCAATCTAGCTTTGTTTCTAATTACAATGCCATTTTCATCTAGTTTATTTCTATAAATCCATTTTGATCCTATTACTGAATGGTTTTTAGGTCTTTCAACTAAGGTCCAAACATTATTTCTTGTAAATTGATTTAGTTCTTCTTGCATAGCTAACATCCAATTATTATCTTTTTCAGCTTCTTCAATAGTTTTAGGTTCAATTTGTGAAACAAATGCAAGATGATTACTAATATTTCTCATGTATGATCTAGTCCTTATTCCTTGAGATGGATCGCCTATAATCAATTCCTTAGGATGACTATGAGCATATCTCCAGTCTCTTGGAAGATCTACATCATTATGATCAATATTGACATCATCGTCCTTATGTGAATCATCATCTTTAGCCTCTTGTTCATGATCAGAAGATACTTCAATATTAAGTTTTTCAAGATCTTTTTCAATTATGTTTGTATCTTCCTCATCATCAATCTTTTCAGATCCAGTTGCTAAAGATTCATCAAAAACTACATGAATGGATTCTTCAACTACTAAGGTTTTTTGTTAAAGATTCTATATGCCTTACTAGTTGTTGAATAACCTAGAAAAATTCCTTCATCAGATTTAGCATCAAATTTTCCTAAGTTGTTTTTACCATTATTATGAATGAAACATTTACATCCAAATGCATGAAAGTATTTTATATTTGGTTTTCTTTCATTCCATAATTCATAAGGTGTTTTCTTTAATATTGGTCTTATTAAAGCTCTGTTTAATATGTAACATGCTGTGTTAATTGCTTCCGCCCAAAAATACTTTGGTAAGTTGCTTTCACATAGCATGGTACGGGCCATGTCTTCTAGAGTTCTATTTTTTCGTTCAACTACACCATTTTGTTGTGGAGTCCTAGGGGCTGAAAAATTATGATTAATTCCATTTTCAGTGCAGAAATTTTCAAATAAGTGATTTTCAAATTCTGTTCCATGATCACTTCTAAGAGATACTATAGTAGTGTTTTTCTCATTTGTGACTTTCTTAAAGAATTTCATGAAAATTGAGAAAGTCTCATCTTTGTGAGCTAAAAACATTACCCAAGTATATCTAGAATAATCATCTACAATCACTAGACCATATTTCTTTCCTTCTAGACTTGTGGTTCTAGTTGGTCCAAATAGGTCCATGTGAAGTAGCTCTAAAGTCCTAGAAGTTGAAACAATGTTTTTAGATTTAAAAGAACTTCTAGTTTATTTTCCAAATTGACATGCATCACATATTTTATTATTTTCAAAATCTAATTTAGGTAATCCTTTAACTAAATCCATTTTAATTAGTTTTGAAATAAGGTGTGTGCTTGCATGACCTAATCTACGATGCCACAACCAACTAATTTTATTTATGTTAGCATTGTCAGCAATTAAGCAATGATCACTCAAAGATAATTTTTCCAAGTCAACTAAGTAAACATTGCCATGACTATAACCAGTAAATACAATGCTATCATCAATAGAATTAGTTATAGTGTATATAGAAGATTTAAATGAAACATTAAAATTTTTATCACATAATTGACTTATGTTAATTAGATTATGCTTCAAACCATTAACATAAAGTACATTATCAATAATTATGGATGGAGTTATGCGAACTTTACCAAGGCCCATAATTTGACCTTTACCGTTATCGCCAAACGTCACAACTTCACCTTTCTTTTCTTCCAGGGTGATGAATTCATCTTTGTCACCCGTCATATGTCTTGAGCAGCCACTATCAAGGTACCACTTTTTCTTTGATCTTTTGGCTACAAGACATTCCTGCAATATCATCAAACTTTATGCTTAGGTACCCAAGCCTTCTTGGGTCCTTCATGGTTAGTAGCAATAAAAATTGTTCCTTTCGGAACCTATATTTTCTTAGCTTTAATATTTAACTTGTTGTTGTTTAATGTCTTGCATTCAAAGGATTTGTGACCTTTTTCATTACATTTAAAACAGGTTATATTTCTTTGATTGGCTTTTACAAAAATATTCTTTAGAGATTTCTGTTTTCTTAATGTGTTATATCCTAAACCAGCTTTGTCAAAAACAGCTTTTTGACTATCTAGGATCATGTTAAGTTTGGTTGAACTTAAAGTGAATTTCTCAACTATGTCTTTATATTTTTGACATCTTTCTTAAGTGAGTCAATTTCTTTAGCTTGCAGTTCTTTATCTAAAGCTAAAGTTTTTAGTTGATCTTTTAAATCTTTAGTTGAGTTTTTAGTTTCAGATTTTAATAAATCTTTTTCTTGATTAAGATTATCTCTTTCTTTCCTAAGTTCTTCTTTTTCATTAGTTAGGTTCTTAACTTCTAAAGCTAATTCATTTTTACTTTTAGCTAAACCAATATTATCATTTTTCAAAACTTATACTTTTTCTTTAAGGATTTAAAATCAATCATAAGTTCATTGAAAGCCTCAAACATTTCATCAAAAGTAAAATCATCAGTTGAGTTTTCAGAACTTACCTCATTATCGTTGTCGTCGTCGTTAGCCATGAAGCAAATATTGGCAACTTCCTTTTGCTCATCTTCTTCTGACGAGGAAGATTCTTCAGACCATGTTGCCATATAAGCTTTCTTCTTTTTCTTGTAGGCCTTTTTCAGTAAAGGACAGTCATACTTGAAGTGCCCTGGCTTTTTGCACTCATAACACACTAAGGGCTCTTTTTCCTTTTCTTTCTCTTGTCCTTTTTCTTATCTTTTTCTCCTTCAAATCTTGCTCCAAATTTCTTTTTATTGAAGGGCCTTTTTCTCATAAACCTTCTGAATTTCTTGGCCAAGAGAGCAGTTTCCTCATCATCTTCATCATTACTTTCACTGCTGCTCTCTTCCATTTCTGCAGTCTTGAGGGCAAAAGTTTTCCTTCTTTTTGTTTCCTCCTCAACGTGCTGCTTCATTGTTAGCTCGTGGGTCATTAAGGATCCTAGAAGCTCCTCTAGAGGTAGTGCATTGAGGTCCTTTGCTTCTTGGATGGCAGTGACTTTTGCTTCCCACGATCTTGGTAGTGACCTAAGAATTTTACGCACAAGATCAGCATTAGTATAAACTCTACCAAGACTTTTCAAACCATTCACAATATCAGTAAATCTAGTGAACATGCATGTGATGGTTTCAGTTTGTTCCATAGTAAATAATTCATATTTATGAACCAAAATATTTATTTTTGATTCCTTTACTTGGTTTGTTCCTTCATGAGTAATTTCCAACCTATCCCAAATTTCTTTGGCGGAATTACAAGTTGAGATTCGGTTGAATTCATTTGAATCCAAGGAACAATATAAAATATTAATGCCCTTAGCATTTAGTTGTGCCATTCTCCTATCATTATCATTCCAATCCCTTTCGGGTTTAGGAACAATAGTGCCATCAATAAGGTGTGTGGGTGTACTAGGTCCATTAATTATAACACCCCAAAGCTCATAATCAGAAGCTTGAATGAATATCCTCATTCTAGCTTTCCAATAAGAATAGTTTGAGCCATTAAAAAGTGGAGGTCTATTCGTAGAATGACCTTCAGCAAAACTTGAACCAATTTGTGTTGCCATATGGATCTTTAGCCCTTGATCGTGAGATCAAATTCTAAATGAGCACCAGCTCTGATACCAATTGTTGGCCTAGATGGCAACCCAAGAGGGGGGGGTGAATTGGGTTCTTAAAAATTTAAGACTTTTAACTTTAATTGATTAGTTAGCAAGATGTGCAAGTGAGAGGCTAACTAAAATTAATACACAAGTAAATAAAGAGAGATAGAGATAGAGAAAATTATGCACGACAAACACAAGGTAATTTTATAGTGGTTCGGCGCAACCAGCACCTACGTCCACTCCCAAGATTCACTTGGGTCCACACTATAATCTCTCTAGATTACAGCCGAGTTGTTTTACAAGCTCACAACTCAATTTTGGTATTGGTCTCGAGTGGATTTAGTTTCCATTTTGCAGTTTTCATGGTTTGAGTCTTTCAGATGTGTTAAGAAAGACAAATCATGTGGATTAAAATTATTAAAGTTGATTTTGTAGTACAAAACTTGTCATTAAGCTAGGTACATAGTTGTGCAATATTTGGCTATTTGATTCATAAATTCCAGCACTATTATTTTATATGCCATGATTGCTAGTGAATATTCCTATTTCTTATGCATTTAATTGCAAGATATATGTTATGCTCAAACATATGCATATACTTGTTTTACTTTTTTTCACTTTTTTCGTAAATGGTAGACTAATGTAGTTCAGAAGAAGTTCTTGTACTTTCAAATCTACAAATATAACCTATTTCCCCAATGTTTTCTTCTAGAAGAGATAGAGTTGTCAAGATAAAACTCTTGTTTGAGAACCTTGATTTTTCATTATTTTCCCTTTTGTGTACTCTGACTTTCCTTTTATTGCAAAATTATCATTATTGTGATATGTTGTATATGCACCCATCTCTAGTCAAAATGCAGCATTATTAGTTTTCATCATTTTTTGTCATATTACATGTTGATCACAATTCTTGTTGTATATGTAAAGGTCATTATTATTACTATATATTAACTATATCCTACTGAATTTGTGCATCTTAGTAATTTTATCATATGACATGGTAGTTACAATCACTGCTATATATGTAATGGTCATTAACATATATATATATATATATATATATATATATATATATATATCCTATTGAATATGTGCATCTTAGTGAAAACTTCTTAATAACAAAGACTATTTAATTTATGAAATTTGTAGACATAAATCTACAATGTTTTGTCATGAAGTTGGCAAATAACACTGTCACTTTGTTTTCAACTAGAATATCAGTTTTGTATAGCAAAGCCTTGATATATTATTATAAGAAGTGATTTAAGTTTTAGTAGGATGAGAGTCGAGATGGCTAAAACATCTCATCTCAAAGAGATTCGAAGATCGATCTTGACCGTCATGTCCCAGCTTGTCTTCACCAAAATACATTATTAGTATCAATTTCAAATAGATCAAATTTATCATAAATATATAACTTTCGAAATTCAAATATGTTTAAAAATCGAATAAAACAATAAAGCTTCACAAATAATTTTTTTAAAGAAAAAAAGCATTCCAAGCTAGGGATCGAGATGGAACGGGATGTAAGGTGTCTCATTTTGTACAAAACTGAAACACCTATTTTCCGTGAGATTTAAAACCTTGTTTACAAGGATATTTATTTCCCTAGTTCTCTCACCATTCCACTTGGGAAAGTTTTCATGATATTATGCCATATCTATGCTATTATGGTATTTATTTTTACCTGAATAAAAATCTGATGGAGTGGTTTTTTTAAATCTATGCTGTAGTTTTGGATCTTCTTTAATGTTTTCTTTTGACAACACATCTTTACAGTATAATGGTGATCCGAACCTTCATCTCATTATTGTGGCCTTGTTCATGGGATTGGTGTAGAGGAGTAATTTGAGACCAAACAAATTATCCCTTTCTTTTCTTCTAACTTGTATTTTAGATATTTCATTTTTAGGGAACAAATATAATAAATATGAATGAGGAATATCTACAAGCTTGTTGTCTTGTTGCAGATAATGGTGTAAATTCAATGGCTGAAATATGGAGAGGTAGGCCTCCAGATCTTATTGAAGTCACCATTTCAAAGGGATGCAATTTGAGGCTCAGAGTTCGATCCCAATGCAACAATATCTAGAAAGGTAAGATCTGGCAATTAGCATAGGACTTTATGTCCTTCTAGCATATCTTAGGAAACTGAAAATGGATTTTTCATTGCTAGCTTTGCATGTTTGGTTTCCAATAGTCAAATCATAAGCCATGGATAATATTTCATTGGAGCAAAGCGTGTTTCCGTTTGATTTTTATAATTTAAAAATTATTACGGTACATACCCACATACAACTATACATAGCTACATATGAATGTATGTAGTCAGGTTTCAAGTTTTGCTTTTGGATCCTTTATTCAATCACATGTTGATAAGGCTTCAAATCTGACTTTGAGACCCAAACCCAACCTAGTATTGGCTAATTTTTAGACCCAAACCTATATCTCACATGGGTTTTGGATAAAGTTAGCAGGTTGTTGGTCTCCTTTGACACTCTTACATGTACCCTTTACTACAATTTATTTTTACTCTGTCAAACATTCATTTCATTTACTGTTATGTTGCAATAATTTCAAGAATATTTAAAATCATAAATTGCCCATTGAACGTGTGATATTTTAACACCTACTTTCATAAGAGTTAATTTGTTTCTTTTCTTCTCTTCCATAATTAATGTGTGTACAAATTATGTTGCTTTTTCTTCTTTAATGGAAGGAGAACTGTTTAATATTTATGCTAATGCAGGAGTAACTCTTTATTCTTTATGTCCATGATGTGGCATTTCCACATCCATTTCATGCAAATGCTTACAATTTGCTGTATCTGCTATGGTAATGGATGTCCCTTTTTTCCGAGGGAGAATGACAAAAAGCATGGGAAAAATCCTGTAGTTTTCGAGGGAACAAAGTCTGAAGGGAGGCAGTTTCTTGATGAGACTCTTAATACTATTTCAGATTCTTTCAATAAATTATTCTGCCATTTTTTTTGATAAGTTTATTTCAGAGTAGGCGAGCCTAGCAAATCTCATTCTCTCTTTCATTCTCTCTACTCTGAGCTCTAAACTATGAGCAAACTGGGGTGGTTGGAAGAACGGCGCAAAGGAAGGAAGGAAAGCAGCTGTTTCAATTGAGTGGGTGTGAGGAGCGTAGGCCGGCTACTCGTGAGATTTATGAGGGAATTCTGAGGTTTTTTTTCTTCTTTTTTGGGCGAAGTTTCTACTGCTTTTTTATGAACAATTGACTGCTGCGCGTTTGTTGCTGGAGTCTAGTCTTCTGGTTGCTTGCAACTCCTAGAAAACTAAGAGGGATAATTTAAGCACCACGGTGCAGTGAGTCTCAGGTGGGCCCATATAGTGAGTGCAAAGGGAACTACTATTGACTGATTCTCCCTCCCTCCCTCTCTGTCTCTCTCTCTCCATAGATTGGTGGAATCCTAGATTGCTGAAAGATACCAGTTTAATTAGTCTCATTATTTATGTAATTAATCCAGCTGTCATATTGTTTTTTGTTTCGATCTTGCATTTCACTTCTTATTGTAGCATGTGATAGATGCACTAACTCGTAAATGTTTTTTTTGCTGATCTTTGGTTGCTGCGTCCATGGCTGTTCTTAGAAATTATTTGTCCCTGTGAGTTATAATGTTCTTGAAGATTGCTATTTTACAAGGCATTGTAGAAATGTTTGCTGGTTTTTTAATTGGGATTTTTTACTTGACAGAGTGAAAAACTTCCCTATGTGCNTGGGCAGAGGGGAGCGAGGCGATGGGGTGGGGGGCATGGCGAGCCTTGTAGAGGCGGACGACTGGGGCGGTGGCCAGGCATCGGGAGCCTAGGTAGGATGTACCATCGTAGAGCTCGTTCGGTGATGACCCATCGTGGTCGTGGGGTAGACCACCGCCACCACCTGTCGAAGAGGGAGCGCAAGAACATGTTGTGTTCTTCCCACACTTTCCAACTATTATAGTTTAAGATACATCCATAATCCAGTGTTTTTAGAAGTTTATTTCACATTTTCAGGAAAGAGATGAAACACATCGAGAGAAAGACAAAAGCATGGAAAAATCCTGAAGTTTCTGAGGGAACATAGTCTGAAGGGAGGCAGTTTCTTGATGAGACTCTTAATACTATTTCAGATTCTTTTGATAAATTATTCTTCCATTTTTGTTTGGTAGTTTCCACCTCCATTCCTTCACTTCTTATTGTAGCATGTGATGGCTTCACTAACTAGTAAATATTTTTTTTGCAGATCTTTGGTTGCCGCATCCATGGCTGTTCTCAAAATTATTTGTCCCTGTGAGTTATAATGTTCTTGAAGATTGCTATTTTACAGGCATTGTAGAATATTTGCTGGTTTTTTAATTGGAGTTTTTGCTTGACAGAGAGAAAAACTCCCCTATGTGCTTGAATCGGAACAAAATCAAAAACCATGTGGCAATCAGTGCTACCTTTCGGTATGACTCTTATACCTATGCTAATTACCTCAAATTTATGTATGTAATAAAGCTAAATATGCTATGTGCACTACATTGTTTTGATTTTTGTGTTTATCAACAACTATGAGTGCCTAGAAATAACTTTATGATGTGCAACACATACACTCAGCTGATCATGCTATTGTTGTTTCTTCATTGATTATTGCCTCCATCTTTTATGTTTAGCTTATTCTTCACATTTTTTCCCTCAAGGGTGTAAGCATGAGTGTCCAAATGCTTGGTTGTATTCATAGTAATTTTTTTGTCTGTAGTTGTCTTCATAGTGATTAACTGATGTAACCAGTAGGGATAAAGCTAGATAGATATAAAAATTTTGAATGCATTTATCAGTAAATGATAAAGTAATTAATTGAGTTATGTGCTAGAACAGAAAGAAAGGCTTTAGGAAGAGATGGGTCTCATAAATCTGCGCAATTAATGTTTCCTAAAGCTGCATCAGAATTACATGCGATGGATCTCATTAATTTGAAAAATCAAGCTTTCATTTTTGTTAAATTCTGTCAACACTCTGGGCATAGGCTTCATATTTGTGATTGACATTCTTCCAAAGACTATAAAATTCAAAACTTTTGACTTTACCATACAGTTTCCATCATTTTGTGTTCTTTTCTTTCTTCTTCTTCGGTTCATTATATGCGTATATTCTTCGAATAAAAAACTATGAGCACATGTTATCATGTAAATGTCATGTGGATTACATATAAACCGTGTTTCTTTATCTATTTATCTTGCACAAACTAATATGTTGGTGGTTTGTTCTATGGAGCATCAGAGAAAATGCTATTTGTGCAAAGCATCCATATGGCCAAGCAACTATATTTTTATCAAGGGCTTTTGGTGAAAGGAAATGCCTTCATTTTTTATGGGCTTGTCTAATTTCATTTACATTCATATTATGAAGTTGTGATTACAATATTCTGAGTTGATCATGATGGTAACATAGCCAAATCCTATGATATGAAATTGCAATACTTTATTTGGTTTCAATCAAAATCGATCATTATTTTCTTGCCAGTTAATTTGCCTTCTGCTTACTTCTGATCCTTATCATCTCACTTTGATTCAGTTGATTTTCCATAATTACATTGGCCAACTACTAGAAGCATACATGTGATTGAGAGTTGGATAGACTTTAATGTTTGCGATGGACTTAGGCATGAGTTCCAGATCTGCATAACGTAGACCATTGACAAGCATCATGAATACATTCACCATTGCTTAATATAAGTAAAATGTTTCTTTTTGTCATCAAAAGTTTTCATATTGATTGGCAACCAATTTTGGGAACTATTGCACCTCTCATACTTGCATTGTTTAATTATACTTTTAGAGATGCTAACAGGATATTTGATCAAGTTGTACTCAATTACAAGTTGCCATGATTTTGATTTAATAATTCATTTTCTTTGAGCATAAAAATTGATCAATATAAACTTCTTTAATACTTGTTTTCATCCTTGCAGGAAGCAATTCAATACCCTAAAAAGATCTTCTAAGGAAAGTTAGCAAAGTGTACTTTGGTATGAGAGGTCTGCAATGATGTCTTATTAAAATATTTATGAATTGCAATGCCATTCTAGGGCAGTGCTTACTTTAGTAATGTTTAAAAGAGAGCTAAAAAATTGGGGAAGTCATTTATGAACGAGACCTTTATAAAGTGTTTAGGACCTTATGTTGTGTTGTCTCATTCATGTGTTTCGATGTTTTATGTTAGTTATGGATATTGTAATTAATATGAACTATTGACTTTCATTTATTAGTTATTTTGACGTTTATCTTTTGTTGCCATTATAAAAATTTGTATATAATGGATATTGTATGTAAAGAATCATATTATTCTTATTGATACGGTTTTTAATATTTAAAAAAATGAAACAAACAAATTATATTCTATTTAAATAAAATATAAAATATTAAAAAATTAAAATAAAAATATAATTTAAAATATTAAATAATTTAAAATAGAATAAATATAACTTTTTTTATGATTTTTCATTTTTTCCTACGATTTTGGGGTTTTTCATAGGGAAAGGAATCATTAAAAATTATTACTAGTCACTTTTTCCTACGATTTTTGTAAAAGTTATGGATAAAAAAATATTTTTTTCAAAGTTTTCCTACGATTTTGGTGTTTTTGTAGGGAAAGAAATCATAAAAATTTTTATTATCCAACTTTTTCTTACATTTTAAGAAATTTTGTAGGGAAAGATGTAAATAAAAAATTATTTTTTTGATTTTTACCTATGATTTTGGGGTTTTTTTGTAGGAAAAGAAATTATTTAAAATAATTATTAGCCAATTTTTCTATGATTTTAGTATTTTCATAGGGAAATATGTGAATAAAAATATATTTTTTAATTTTTTCCTATGATTTTAAGGTTTTTTGTAGGGAAAGAAATTATTTAAAATTATTATTAGTCAACTTTTTCTTACGATTTAAAAAAAATCATAGGAAAAGATGTGGATAAAAAATAAATTTTTGATTTTTTTTCTATGATTTTTTATTTTATAGGCAAAAGTTTTTAAAATTTTAAATTTTAATTTTAAATTTTGGTCACTCTTTTCCTTTGGAATATGAATTTTTCTTAAAAAAAATCATAGAGAAAATGTCTGCTCTTTGCCTATGATTTTGAAAGTCGTAGGCAAAAGCTTCTCCGACGCATTTATGCCTATAACTTTTTTTAGCTTTTTCTTACGATAAAAATCTTAGAAAAAATCGTTTTTCTTATAGTCGACCCATAGAATCATGAGAAACCTAAGGTTTTATTTCCTTAGGTCAGGCCGGGTTGGGTGGTATGGTCGTATAGTGTGTTACTCTACCCTATGCCAAAGTAAGAATCAACCTCGTCCAAATGAAAAGTCTTTGTGTATCGGAGGACTTTTCCCTTGTCCAAAACCCACAGTTTGATCGGCTTGAGCTAAGAACCCATTTATCAGCATGTCCTCAAATACGGCCCTTGGTGTAAGATTTTAAGGCATTGGGCTTTGTTGTTGCCAGATCACCCCCCTCGAACGTCCGTGAGCGTCCGGTCGCCTCCTCCAATGAGCCGAGATCCTTGGCGAGCTCCTCGCAGCTGGGAGCCTACAAAAGTCCCCTAGAGATTCCGGCGGGGACCCTCCGACGCTCAATTAGTGCTTTAGGAAACAACCGTGAGCTTGAGGAAGCTCAAAAGAGAGAGAGAGAGCTCAGAGAAGAGCTCTTAAGCAAGAATGAGCATTTAAGAGTGTAATGAGTTCGTTACCTGGTCCCTCTTACACAATTTATAGATGCTTAGAGTTTGTCTAGTTTGAATGGTTGAGGCCTCATAATGATGACTTTGGTGGGTGAAGTATCAAAGCTGATATCTATAGGGCTTGGGGTGCTGCCACTTGTCAGAGCCTTTAAGGTGATGGCAGCAATCGTAGAGCTTGCTTTCTTCTTTGATATGTCAGGGCTGCAGGCCAAGTCCCGTCAGAGTGGGTGGGTGCAGCTGGTTGGTGGGTCAAGTTTCGTCAGAGGTGGGTGGCCACTTGATTATCCTGTATGCTTTCCTATGCATATGGACAGTGGTGGAGCCAGGCATATGGGCCCCACGTATGTAGATTCTTATGCTTATGAGCCTCCTTGCTTGTTTGGAATTGGGTTGCCGTGGTCTAGAATGGGACAGCTAGGAGCCATCGAGGACGAAAGCTGGAAAGGCCAGCTAGGAGCCATCGAGGATGGAAGATGGAAAAGGCCGGGACGAGCTGAGCTGGAGTGCCGAGGCGAGACGTCCGTGGCCGAGAAGGAGCTAGAGCCGGGACGAAGTTGGAGGCCGGGACGAGACGTCTATGGTCGGGAAGGAGCTAGAAGCCGGGATGAAGTCGGAGGCCGGGAAGTGTCTATGGCCGGGAAGGAGCTAGAAGCCGGGATGAAGCCGGAGGCCGGGACGAGATCTATGGCCGGGAAGGAGCTAGAAGCCGGATGAAGCTAGAGGCCGCCGAGGGAGCTTAGGGCGAGCCGGGACAAAGCCGTCATGCCTCGGTGAGGAGACATAGGAAGTAGGGTGGTCCAAGCTGGCACCTAGCCTCCGTGCTGGTCTGGGCCCACCTGAAGATGCTTGGCCTTGAGCTGATGACCTTGCTAAGCTCCTTTTATGGCTACGTGCATATCCTTTGTCGTCTCACCATGATGCTGCCATCGTCCAGTCGGAGCCGGGATAGAGAGCTTGGAGCAAAGCCATGGACGAAGCCGTCCATGGCCGAGAGCGGAGTGCTAGGAGGCCGAGAAGAAGCCGGTGTTGGGACAAAGTCATCCGA
The DNA here is from genome assembly GCA_900491605.1 of Calamus simplicifolius. Lineage (NCBI taxonomy): Eukaryota > Viridiplantae > Streptophyta > Magnoliopsida > Arecales > Arecaceae > Calamus > Calamus simplicifolius. The sequence continues at coordinate 221,672 of UESW01004548.1, read as the reverse complement.
GGCAATTGGAGGCCGTCAAGGACTTCTTTGAGACATGGAGTCAAGAACTCCTCGTCTCGTCTTCATTATGCTAGCCATAAATGCCTTAATACAGAGAGAGAATAAGGCAATAAATGCTTAGAGCAAGTGGATACACGTGGCCTTTATAAGGCCTAAATACTTTGGTGTGTGGAAGCCGAGTGGGAGTGCCGGGGCAAGTGGGATGGGACGTCCGAGTTGGAGTGGACGGGACCTTCTTCCTCTCTTCGCATTACGCGTCCGTGACTCTATTCCATTAAATGCTCTCAAAGTCATATGACCGTTTGCTCCAGCCATTGACTTGACTACCGTTTGCTCCAGCCATTGACTTGACTACCGGACTTTAATGACGGAAGTTGGCCCCACGCACGTAACGTGGCCCTTTTTTTGTTCTTTTTCTTCGTTACGACGAGACGCTTGTTGCAGTCGGAAGCCGTAGAGAAAATATTTAATGCCATCATGTCCTTTGAAAAGAAAGCCAGAGTACAACAAGGCCGCTTAGGAATTAAGCCGTTCAGGATGGCCGCCTAAGAAAATCATCTGAAATTACTATCTTAAAAGGATGCCATCCAAAAATTATTGTCTTATTGCTTATGGATTCAATTGGCCCATCAAATGCCCCCCACACTCCTTGATCTTGTGGGCTCTGCAACTGCAAAGCTAAAGGAGTGTAGAACTTTAAGAAATTTTGGAGGTAAATAATTACCTTGCGCCCCCACTCAAATCAGTGTACTTCAATTTTTTGGGGGATGCTCGTCAATTAGCTATTGAGGCAAAGATAAAGCCGATAAGGCTGCAATAATGCCGCTAAGGCAGAGATAAAGCCGATGTGATAACGCCACTAAGGCAGAGATAAAGCCGTTGAGGCTGCAATAATGCTGCTGAGGCAGAGATAAAGCCGATGAGGCCGCAATAACGTCGCTGAGGCTGAGATAAAGCCGATGAGGCTGCAATAATGCCGCTGACGTAGAGATAAAGCCAATGAGGCCGTGATAACACCGTTGAGGCTAAGATAAAGCCGTTGAGGCTGCAATAATGCCACTGAGACAGAGATAAAGCCGTTGAGGCTGCAATAATGCCACTGAGATAGAGATAAAGCTGTTGAGGCTACAATAATGAGGCAGAGATAAAGCCGTTGAGGCTGCAATAATGTTACTGAGGCAGAGATAAAGCCATTGAGGCTATGATAACGCTGCTGAGGCAGAGATAAAGCCATTGAGGCTGCAATAATGCTGTTGAGGCTAAGATAAAATTGCCAAAGCAGAAATAGAGCCGTGGAGGCTGAAATAAAATTGCCTCGAGTGTTTGTGTGCCGGTCTGGGAGGCGACTCGAGTAAGTATAGGCTGCTAGGGACTTGAACCAACCCAAGGGCATATCCTAGCCAAACCGAGTGGTGTTCTATTAGTCATGATGCCACCGAGCTCCTTCGGAACCGTCTCAGGTGTTTGTGTGCTGGTCCAGGAGGCGACTGGAGCAGATACGGGCTATTAGGGACTTGAACTGACTCGGGGGCGTATCCTAGCTAGACCAAGTGGTGTCCCGTTAGCTGCGATGCTGCCAAGCTCCTCTGGAATCATCTCGGGTGTTTGTGTGCTGGTCCGGGAGGCGACTCGAGATCACTGGAACTATAGGTCTTGAACTGCCGCGGGGGTTTTGCAGCCGGCTCGGGGGTGACCTTATGATCGCAGGACCATTGAGAGCCCTTTAAAGGTTAATTTTGTCGAGTTTCCTATAATGCATTCAGACACTAATGAAAAGAAACTTTTTCTTAAAGTGTAGTGTACTTAGCTTTTTCATAGCTGTTTGCCTTTGCATCGTGTTTGGTGTCGACGTCGATTACAGGCTCTCACTGCTGAATTGATGACCTGCCCCCCAGGAAAACTATGTTGATTGAAGGTGGGGGTACCAGTGCTGAAATTCAAGGGCAGCTGGAATGGAATCCGTAGGAGGTCTTGGGCTCGGATTGGCTCTGGGTATAGCAGAGAGAAAGAGAAAGGGGGAGAGAGGGAAAGGGTGGAGTCAATAGTCAAAGCCCTTTGTCCTCATCTCCCACCTTGCACTAATAGCATCAGCACATCTCGGCTTATCACCACCAGGAATAAAAATGCCCATAAATACTTGAGGTGACTAGGAGTTAGGATTTGGGTGGCAAGTAGCGACGCTCTTGCTGGCTAATGAGCTTGAGCCTTAAATTGCCGATGAGCTTGCGTTTGAGGTTGCTCTTGCTCCTAAGCTTGTTGCCATGTGGCCATGGAATATCGGTCCCATAGCCTTTGAACAACTGTTGTTAATGTTTAGATTTGCATGATTAGGATGGCAAGCTATTTTGCTTGAACGTACTGAACTGGTGGTGATGGTGGAACAGAGAGATGGCCTCCTGCTGCTCAGCTCGTTGAGGGTGCCCCCCAGCATAACTGGCGGAAGCTTCCATTGTTGTCGTAGAGGGAGTAAGAGCTTGTAGCTTAGTATCATAGAACTCTGCTTTCTCCTTCAACCTAGCGCGCCAATCTATTGTTACCAGATCATCCCCTCAAACGTCCGCGAGCATTCGGTCGACTTCTCCAGCGAGCCCAGGATCCTCCGGCGATTTCCTTATGGCTGGGAGCCTGCAAAAAGTCCCAAGGATTGAAGATTCCGGTGGGACCCTCCGACACTCAAGTCAGCGCTCTGGACAATAGTCGTGAGCTTGAGGAAGCTCGAAAGAGAAAGATAGAGAGAGCTCAGAGAAGAGCTCTCTGTGAGCAAGAATGAGCATTTAAAAGTGTAATGAGTTGTTACCTGGTCGGGGGTCCCTCTTACCCAATTTATAGATGCTTAGAGTTTGTCTGGTTTGAGTGGTTGAGGCCTCATAATGATGACTTTGGTGGGTAAAGTATCAAAGCTGATGTATGTGAGGCTTGGGGTGCTCCGACTTGTCAGAGCCTTTAAGGTGATGGCAGCAATGGTAGAGCTTGCTTCCTTCTTTGATATGTCAAGGCTGCAGGCCATGTCCCGTCAGAGTGGGTGGCTGCAGCTGGTTGGTTGGTCAAGTTCGTCAGAGGTGGGTGGCCACTTGATTATCTTGTATACTTCCCTATGCGTATACGGACAGTGGTGGAGCCAGGCATGTGGGCCCCACGTATGTAGATTCTTATGCTTGTGAGCCTCCTTGCTTGTCTGGAATCGAGTTGCCATGGTCTAGAATGGGACAACTAGGATTCATCGAGGACAGAAGCTAGAAAAGGCCGGACAAGCCGAGCTGGAGTGCCGAGGTGAGACGTCCATGGCCAGGAAGGAGCTAGAAGCCGGGACGAAGTCGGAGGCCGGGACGAGACGTCTATGGCCGGGAAGGAGCTAGAAGTCGGGATGAAGCCGGAGGCCGAGACAAGACGTCTATGGCCAGGAAGGAGCTAGAAGCCGGAGGCCACCGAGGGAGCTTGGGGCCGAGTTGGGACAAAGCCGTCACGCCTCGGTGAGGAGACGTAGGAATCATGGTGGTCCAAGCGATGGCACCTAGCCTCCGTGCTGGTCTGGGCCCACCTGAAGATGCTTGGCCTTGAGCTGATGACCTTGCCAAGCTCCTTTTATGGCACGTGCATGTCCTTTGTCATCCCACCATGATGCTGCCCATCGTCCAATCGGAGCCGGATAGACAGCTTGGAGTAGAGCCACGGATGAAGCCGTCCATGACCGAGAGCGGAGTCAGAGAGGCTATCCGGCACGATGCTGGGAGGCAGGGAAGAAGTCGGATGGCTGAGACAAAGTCATCCAGAGGTAGTTGGAGGCCGTCGAGGACTTATGTGAGACGTGGAGTAAAGAACTCTTTGTCTCGGTTTCATTACGTTATCCTCATGCTAAGGGGCAGCCATAAATGCCTTAATACAGGGGGGAGAGAATAAGGCAATAAATGCGTTAGAGCAAGTGGATGCACGTGGCCTTTATGAGGCCATAAATGCTTTGGTGTGAAAGATGTAGAAAGCCTGAAAGGACGTCGTGGCCGAGCTGAGTATCGGGATGGGACGAGGCCGACTTAGATTGGATGAGGCCACTACAATAGAAATTAATTTTAGCGACGCCAAAATGCGTCACTAATGCGTCGCTAAACTGGCTTTAGCGACGTAATTATGGCGTCGCTGCAAGTCTCGTTACAGAATGAATTTTATCGCAATTGCGTCGCTAAATAGCGACGATTGCGTCGCAATATTGCGACGCCAGATCGTTGCGTCGCAATATTACGATGCAAGGTCGTTGCATCGCAATATTTAATAATAATATTTTAGAAATATTAGCGACACAATTTCAGTGGCTAATGCATTGCTAATTATTTTTTTAAAAATATATAATATTAAAAATTAAAACGGTTAAATTTAATATTGCGACGCATTCGATTGCATTACAATATTTAATAATAATATTTTAGAAATATTAACGACGCAATTTCAGTCGCTAATGCATCGCTAATTAAATTTTTTTAAAAAAATAGAAAAAATTAAAAATTAAAACGGTTAAATTTAATATTGCGATGCATTTCGCAATATTACGACGCCAGTTCCTTGCGTCGCAATATTTAATAATAATATTTTAAAAGATTAGCGATGCATTTCAGTCGCTAATGCGTCGCTAATTAAATTTTTTTAAAAATATATAAAATATTAAAAATTAAAACGGTTAAATTTACAAAATATTGATCAAAACACTAATATTAATCGGAACATTCATCATTAAATTTTAAAAATAATTAATATATTAAAATTTTGAAGTTTCTATGTACAACACAAAAAGTAAAGAAAAAAATGCATCAAGAATCTCCACTATCACGATCACGTGGTGGTTGGAAACCCTACGACATACGGCTAACCAAATCCCGCATGTGATGCATCTGCTCTCTTATGTCAGAGAGCTCGTGCTGAAGGACTTCCGTACGCTGGTCGAACTCCTACTGAATCTCCTACCGAACGTCCTGCCGAACCTCCTCCATAATAGATCTCCGAATGTCGTCTAAATGCTCGGCAGGAATATCGTCAGAATAGCACGAACTGGATGCCTGATGGGGAAAATATGCAGAAGCTCGAGTGCCAGACCATAGACCCTGTCTTGCGGCTGGGCACCAACAGCCTCCAAAAACACACGTCGACTCTCCTCTGAGGAGAGTTCGACAGGCGGTCCCCCATCAGTGGAGTCGACTTACGATGTCTGGGACTGAAGCTCTCGACTCGTGCCTTTAAATTATAAAATCAACAATAAATGAATCAATAAATTTCTCTAAATAAAATTTTAGAAATTAAATAGATACAATATAAAGCTAATTTCTTACCGCAACCTTCCGTGATCGTGTATCAACCCATGAACCGTCCCTCCTGGTGTGTGTCGCCCTGAATAGATGAAACTCACCAGGATCTCCGCCCTCCTGTTCAGACTACAACAACAAAAAGAAAATTGATATAAATATAAGTATTTGTAAATAACTAAATTAGTAATTAAATAATTTATGTTTTCTTACCATACGCGTCTGTGCTCCTGAATCAAAATGGACCCCGCAGTGTGGCAGGAGAGACCCGTGCCAGGACCGCCCCTCTTGGATCGGCAGTTCGTGCTGGCTGATGCGGACCTCCTGCGTCAGCCATCAGACTGCCACGCCTGCTGCCACTCGTGCCAAATACCCTCCGGTACATGTGCAGAACGCTCACCCGATGCCCTCCAACGATGAAGCATGTCGAAGTATCGGCGTGCCGTAAGAGCATTCCATGCTGCCCTAATGGCATTATGGATGGCAGGTCCCACGTATACTTTTTCTGCATTGAAATAAACAGTTAGTTTCAGAATTTATTAAGATTAAAAAAATTTATATCAGTGATAAATTGTATTTAATTAGTTTACCTGGAACTGCTTACCACTCTTCTGCAATGTAAATGCATCCGAATCATACATGCAATGAGGGCATGCTAGACGTCCAGCAGTGCTCCAACCAGACAACATTGCATATGCGGGAAGTCACTTATTGTCCACATCAAAGCAGCTCTCATGATGAAATTCTGTTTCATAGAAATGTCGTAGGCTATGACTCCTGTTTCCCACAACATTTTCAATTTGGCCACCAACGGTTGCAGGAAGACATCAATCTTTTCCTTTGGATTTGATGGTCCTAGAATCAAAACTATCAAAAACATTGTAGTATCTTTCATGCACTTCCATGGAGGAAGGTTATATACAGTCAGTATCACAGGCCAACATGAATACTGCTTGACCAAATGGTTGGAAGCCATCTGTACAAAGACCTAATCTCACATTCCTTATATCTTCAGCGAAATCAGGATGATTTTCATTGAAATGCTTCCAAGCTTTTGAATCTGATGGATGCCGCATTTCATCCTCTTTAAATTCATGTTCGGCATGCCATCTCATATCAGCAGCTGTAGCCTCAGATCTGTATAATCTCTACAGGCGTGGAGTAAGAGGAAAGTAATGCATCCTCTTGTAAGGCACACTTTTCCTCCTACTTGTACTGGCTCCCCCTTCACCGTTTTTGTACCTCGATTGCCCATAAATCTTACACCATCTCAGCTCTGAGTCTTCACCCAATATATCATACAATTGTTCAAGCAACAATCGATCTTATTAACTGGGAGCCCAAGCCCACGCAATAACTTCTTTGTTGAGTAAAAACTGTCTGCTACAACATTATCATTTGGCAAAATTTCCTTGATTAACCCAGCTACAGAATTGAACGCCTTTCTGATAATCGATGTTCTGCCTTAATATTCAACAACCGAGCAGCCGTAGACAACTGGGAATGACCCTCACAACCAGGATACAATTCTTGATTTGCAGCACGCAACATATCATAAAATTGCTGTGCATCTGGATTTGGTTCTTCCATAAATGTATTCTGATTGAATTCATTACCCGATGCATTCATCACCATTTCTTCATATGTGTTTAAATTCACAAATGGTTCATCTTGGGAATTGACACTTGTTGGCTTGTAACAGCTGCTGGAATTTCCTCTGGTTCACCATGACAGTACCAAACATCATATTCAGGAACAAACCCCTTTTTACACAAATGCACCTTAACAGTTTCAACATCTCTGTAGGCTTTATTCTGACACCTGTGGAAGTTGCATGGGCACCTAATCCTAGGCCCATCCATCCATTCAGGTTGGCTACATGCAAATGCGATAAATTCTTCCAATCCATTCAGAAAATCTGGATTAAGCAAGCCATCTTTTATCCTGCATACATCCACGAGCGAGCACCGCTCATTTTTGACTGACTTATACAATTTCTGGTAAACCATTAAAGGAAACCACAATATAAAACTATATTAGCATTAGTAAATATATAAATAAATTATTTCTTTTACACAACTAAGGTAAATAACAACTATTTAAATCATTTATAACTAAACCAATTTTCTTTTACACAACTAAGGTCCCTACCTGCAAGGCCGGGCCACGGCTAGATCCTTGTTGATCCAACGGGTTGCGATCGATCCAAGCCATGATCCGATTGTGATGATCGATCAGACCATTGGATGCATCCGATCGAAGACGATCTGATGGTTGAGATCGATCCGAGCCATGATCTGATCGGTGATGATCGATCAGACCATTGCAATCCATCGGATCGGAGATGATCTGATGGTTGAGATCGATCCGAGCCATGATCCTGTTCGGCGATGATCGATCGGACCGTTGCGATCCATCCGATCGGAGACGATCCGATGGTTGTGATCGATCCAATCCATGATCCTGATCGGCGATGATCGATTGGACCGTTGCGATGCATTCGATCGTAGGCGATTGATGGTTATGATCGATCCGAGGCATGATCTAGATCGGCGATGACCATCGGACCGTTGCGATGATTCGACGATTGCGATCCATCCAAGCAATGATTTGATCGGCAATGATCGATCGGATTGTTGCGATCCATCCCATCGGCGATGATCCAACGGTTGTGGTCGATCCAAGCAATGATCCCGATAGGCGATGATCAATCGAATCGTTGCGATGCATCCGATCAGAGATAATCCAATGGTTGCGATCGATCCGAGCCATGATCTTGATTGGCAATGATCGATCGGACCATTGCGATCCATCCGATCGGGATGATCCGATGGTTGCGATCGATCCAACCCATAATCCCGATCGCGATGATCAATCGGACCGTTGCGATTCATCCGATCGGTGACGATCCAATGGTTGCAATCGATCCAAGCCATGGTCCCGATCTGCGATGATCGATCGGACCGTTGTGATGCTTCCGATCGGAGACTATCCGACGATTGTGATTGATATGAGCCATGAGCCTGATCGACGATGATCGATCAGACCATTGCGATCCATCCGATCGAAGATGATCTGACGGTTGCGATCGATCGGAGCCATGATCTGGATCGGCGTTGATCGAATGAACCATTGTGATCCATCCGATCGGCAACGATCCGACGGTTGCGATCGATCCAAACCATGATCCCGATCGGAGATGATCTGACGGTTGGGATCAATCCGAGCCATGTTCCGGATTGGCGATTATCAATCGGACCTTGCGATCCATCCGATCATAGATGATCCAGCGGTTGCGATCGATCCGAGCCATGATCCTGATCGGCGATGATCGATCGAACCGTTGCGATCCATCCGATCGAAGATGATCCGAAGGTTGCGATCTATCAGAGCTATGATCCTGATCGGCAATGATCGATCAATCGGACCGTGGTGATCCATCCGATAGGCGACGATCCAACGGTTGCGATCGATCCAAACAATGATCCCGATAGGCGATGATCGATCGGACTGTTGCGATCCATCTTATTGGCGATGATCCGACGGTTGCGATCGATCGAAGCCATGATCCCGATCGGCGATAATCGATTAGACCATTGCGATGCATCCGATTGGAGACGATTCGATGGTTATGATCGATCTGAGCCATGATCCTGATCGGCGATTATCGATCGGACCGTTGCGATCCTTCCGATCGATGTAATCCAACGATTGCGATCCAACCGATCGGAGATGATCCGACGGTTGCGATCGATCAGAGCCACGATCTGGATTGGCGTTAATCGATCAAACCATTGCGATCCATCCGATCAGCGACGATCTGACGTTTGCGATTGATCCGAGCCATAATCCTAATCGGCGATGATCGATCGGACCATTGCGATCCATTCGATCAGAGATGATCTGATGGCTGCGATGGATCCGAGCCATGATCCTGATCAGCAATGATCGATCGATCGGACCGTTGCGATCCATCCGATAGGCAACATTCTGACTGTTGCAATCGATCCAAGCCATGATCCCGATCGGCGATGATCCGATGGTTGAGATCGATCCGAGCCATGATCCTTTTCGGCGATGATCGATCGGACCATTGCGATCCATCCGATCGGAGATGATCCGATGGTTGCGATCGATCCAAGCCATGATCCTGATCAGCGATGATCGATTGAACCATTGCGATGCATCCGATCGAAGGCGATCCGATGGTTGCGATCAATCCGAGCCATGATCCAGATCAGCGATGACCGATCGGACCGTTGCGATCCTTCCGATCGATGATGATTCAACGGTTGCGATCGATCCAAGCAATGATCCCGATCGGCGATGATCGGTCGGACTATTGCGATCCATCCCATCGGCGATGATCCAACGGTTGCAGTCGATCCAAGCCATGATCCCGATCGACGATGATCGATTGGACCATTGCGATGCATCAGATCGAAGATGATTCGACGATTGCAATCGATCCAAGCCATGATCTTGATTGGCGATGATCGATCGGACCATTGCGATCCATCCGATCGGGATGATCCGATGGTTGTGATCGATCCAACCCATGATCCCGATCGGCGATGATCAATCAGACCGTTGCGATTCATCCGATCGGTGACGATCCAATGGTTGCGATCGATCCAAGCCATGATCCCGATCTGCAATGATCGATCGAACCGTTGCGATGCTTCCGATCGGAGACTATCCGATAGTTGCGATCGATCCGAGCTATGATTCTGATCGACGATGATCGATCAGACCATTGCGATCCATCCGATCGAAGATGATGTTGCGATCGATCGGAGCCATGATCTGGATCGGTGATGATCGAACGAACCATTGCGATCCATCCGATCGGCAATGATCTGATGGTTGCGATCGATCCAAGCCATGATCCCGATTGGCGATGATCGATCGGACCATTGCGATGCATCTGATTGGAGATAATCCGACGTTGGAATCGATCCGAGCCATGTTCCGGATTGGTGATTATCGATCGGACCGTTGTGATCCATCCGATCGTAGATGATCCGACGATTGCGATCGATCCGAGCCATGATCCTGATCGGCGATGATCGATCGGACCGTTGCGATCCATCCGATCGAAGACGATCCGAAGGTTACGATCTATCCGAGCTATGATTCTGATCGGCGATGATCGATCGATCAGACCGTGGCGATCATCCGATAGGCGATGATCCAATGGTTGCGATCGATCCAAGCAGTGATCCCGATAGGCGATGATCGATCGAACCGTTGCAATCCATCTGATTAGCGACGATTCGACGGTTGCGATCGATCGAAGCCATGATCCTGATCGGCGATAATCGATCGGACTGTTGTGATGCATCCGATTGGAGACGATCCAACAGTTACGATCGATCCGAGCCATGATCCTGATCGGCGATGATCGATCGGACCGTTGCGATCCTTCCGATCGGTGATGATCCGACGGTTGTGATCCAACCGATCGGGATGATCCAACGGTTGCGATCGATTGGATCCACGATCCGGATCGGCGTTAATCGATCGGACCATTGCGATCCATCCGATCAGCGAGGTTCGAAGTTTGCGATTGATCCGAACCATGATCCTGATCGGCGATGATCGATCGGACCGTTGCGATCTATCCGATCAGAGACAATTTGATGGCCGCGATGGATACAAGCCATGATCCTAATCAGCGATGATCGATAGATCGGACCGTTGCAATCCATCCGATAGGCGACGTTTCGACTGTTACGATCGATCCAGGCCATGATCATGATCGGCAAAGATCGATCGGACCGTTGCGATCCATTCGATCGGTGATGATCCCACGGTTGCGATCGATCCAAGCCATGATCTCGATCGACGATGATTGATCGGACCATTGCGATGCATCCGATCGAAGACAATCCGATGGTTGCGATCGATCGGAGCCAAGATCCTGATCGGCGATGATCGATCGGATCATTGCGATCCATCCGATCGGAGATGATCCGACGGTTGCGATCGATCGGAGCCATGATCCGGATCAGCGTTAATCGATTGGACTATTGCGATCCATCGATCAGCGACGATTCGATGGTTGTGATTAATCCGAGCCATGATCCTGATCGGCGATGATCGATCGGACCGTTGCGATCCATCCAATCAGAGACGATCTGATGGCTGCGATTGATCCGAGCCATGATCCTGATCAGCGATGATCGATCAATCGGACCGTTGCGATCTATCCGATAGGCAACGTTTTGATGGTTGCGATCGATCCAAGCCATGATCCCGATCAACGATGAGTGATCGGACCGTTGCGATCCATCCGATCGGGAACGATCCGATAGTTGCGATCGATCGAAGCCAAGATCCCGATCGACGATAATCGATCGGACTGTTGCGATGCATCCGATCGAAGACGATCCGATGGTTGCGATCGGTGATGATCGATCGGACCGTTGCGACCATCCGATCGGCAATGATCCGACGGTTGTGATCGATCCAACCCATGATCCCGATCGAGGATGATCGATCGGACCGTTTTCGATGCATTCGATCGGAGACGATCCGACGGTTGCGATCGATCCAAGCCATGATCATGATCGGCGATGATCGATCAGACCATTGCGATCCATCCGATTGGAGATGATCCGATGGTTGCGATTGATCCGAGCTATGATCCCGATCGGCGATGATGGATCAGATCATTGCGATGCATCCTATCGGAGATGATCCGACTGTTGTGGTCGATCCGAGCCATGATCCTGATCGGTGATGATCGATCGGACCGTTGTGATTCATCCGATCGAAGATGATCTGATGGTTGCGATCGATTCGAGCCATGATCCTGATCGGGATGATCGATTGGACCATTACGATCCATCCGATCAGAGACGATCTGATGGCTGTGATCGATCCGAGTCATGATCCTGATTGGTGATGATCGATCGATCGAACCATTGCGATCCATCCAATAGGCGATGATCCGACGGTTGCGATCGATCCAAGCCATGATCTCGATCGACGATGATCGATCGTACCATTGCGATCCATTCGATCGGCGACGATCCGACGGTTGCGATCGATCGAAGCCATGATCCCGATCGACGATTATCGATCGAACAGTTGCGATGCATCCAATCGAAGATGATCCGACGATTGCGATCGATCCGAGCCATGATCTGGATCGGCAAGGATCGATCGGACCGTTGCGATCCATTCGATCGGCTGCGATCCGATGGTTGCGATCGATTCAAGCCATGATCTCGATCAGCGATGATCGATTGGACCGTTATGATGCATCCGATCGGAGATGATCCGACGGTTACGATCGATCCGAGCAATGATCCTGATCGGCGATGATTGATCGGACCATTGCGATCCATCCGATCGGCGATGATCCGACGGTTGCGATGGATCGGAGCCATGATCCAGATCGGTGATGATCGATCGAACTGTTGCGATGCATCCGATCGAAGATGATCCGACGGTTATGATCGACCGAAGCCATGATGCGGATCAGCGATGATCGATCGGACCGTTGCGATCCATCCGATCGGTGATGATCCGATGGTTGCGATCAATCCAAGCCATGATTCCGATCCACGATGATCGATCGGATCGTTGCGATGCTTCCATCCGGAGATTATTCGACGGTTGCGATGGATCCGAGCCATGATCCTGATCGACGATGATCGATCAAACGATTGCGATCCATCCGATCGAAGACGATCCGACGGTTGCGATCGATCGTAGCCATGATCCGGATCATCGACGATCGAACGGACCGTTGCGATCCATCCGATCGGCAACGATCCGACGGTTGCGATCGATCCAAGCCATGATCTCGATCGGTAATGATCGATCGGACCATTGCGATGCATCCATCAGAGACGATCCGACGGTTGGGATCGATCTGAGCCATGATCCAGATCGGCGATGATCGATCGGACCATTGTGATCCATCCGATCATAGATGATCTGGAGGTTGCGATCGATCCGAACCATGATCCAGATCGGCGATTATAGATTGGACCGTTGCGATCCATCCGATCGAAGATGATTCAAAGGTTGCGATCGATCCGAGCTATGATCCTGATCGGCTATGATCGATCGATCGGACCGTGGTGATCCATCCGATAGGCGACGATCTGACGGTTGCGATCAATCCAAGAAGTGATCCCGATAGGTGATGATCGATCGGACCATTGCGATCCATCTGATTGGTGATGATTCGATGGTTGCGATCAATCGAAGCCATGATCCCGATTGGCGATAATCGATCGGACCGTTGCGATGCATCCGATTGGAGACGATCCGACGGTTACGATCGATCCGAGCAATAATCCTGATCGGCTATGATCGATTGGACCGTTGCGATCCTTCCGATCGGCAATAATTCGACGGTTGCAATCGATCCGAGCCATGATCCCGATCGGCGATGATTGATCGGACCGTTGCAATCCATCTGATCGGCGACGATCCGATGGTTGCGATCGATCCAAGCCATAATCTCGATCGGCGATGATCGATCGGACCATTGCGATCCATCCGATCGAAGATGATCCAATGGTTGCGATCGATCGGACCGTTGCGATCCATCCGATCGAAGACGATTCAACGGTTGCGATCGATCGGAGCCATGATCAGGATCGGCGTTAATCGATCAGACCGTTGCGATCCATCCGATCAGCGATGATTCGATGTTTGCGATTAATCCGAGCCATGATCCTGATCAGTGATGATCGATCGGACCATTGCCATCCATCCGATCCAAGACGATCCGATGGTTGCGATCGATCCGAGCTATGATCCTGATCGGCGATGATCGATCGGACCGTTGCGATGCATCCGATCGGAGGCGATCCAATGGTTGCGATCGATCCGAGCCATGATCCGGATCGGTGATGATCGATCGGACCGTTGTGATCCTTTCGATCGACGATGATTCGACGGTTGCGATCGATCCAAGCAATGATCCCGATCGGCGATGATTGGTTGGACCGTTGCAATCCATCCCATCGGCGACGATCCAACGGTTGCTGTCGATCCAAGCCATGATCCCAATCAGCAATGATCGATCGGACCGTTGCGATGCATCCGATCAGAGACGATTCGACGGTTGCAATCAATCCTAGCCATGATCTTGATTGGCGATGATCGATCAGACCATTGCGATCCATCCGATGGTTGCGATCGATCCAACCCATGATCCCGATCTGTGATGATCGATCGGACCGTTGTGATTCATCCGATCGGTGACGATCCAATGGTTGCGATCGATCCAAGCCATGATTCCGATCTGTAATGATCGATCGGACCATTGTGATGCTTCCGATCGGAGACTATCCGACGGTTGCGATCGATCTGAGCCATGATCCTGATCGATGATGATCGATCAGACCATTGCGATCCATCCGATCGAAGACAATCCGATGGTTGCGATCGATTGGAGCCATGATCCGGATCGGCGATAATCGAATGGACCGTTGCGATCCATCCGATCAGCAACAATCCAACAGTTGCGATCGATCCAAGCCATGATCCTGATCGGCGATGATCAATCAGACCATTGCGATGCATCCGATCAGAGATGATCCGATGGTTGGGATTGATCCGAGCCATGATCCAGATCGGCGATGATCGATCGGACCGTTGCGATCCATCTGATCATAGATGATCCGGCATTGCGATCGATCCGAGCCATGATCCTGATCGGTGATGATCGATCAGACCATTGCGATCCATCCGATCGAAGATGATCCGAAGGTTGCGATCTATCCAAGCTATGATCCTGATCGGCGATGATTGATCGATCGGACCATGGCGATCCATCCGATGTGCGACGATCCAACGGTTGCGATCGATCCAAGCAGTGATCCTAATAGAAGATGATCGATCAGACCATTGCGATCCATTTGATTGGCAACGATCTGATGGTTGCGATCGATCGAAGCCATGATCCCGATCGGCGATAATCGATCGACATTGCGATGCATCCGATTGGAGACGATCTGATGGTTACGATCAATCCGAGCCATGATCCTGATCGGCGATGATCGATCGGACCATTGCGATCCTTCCGATCTGCGATGATCCAACGATTGCGATCCAACCGATCGGAGATGATCCAACGGTTGCGATCGATCGGAGCCATGATCCGGATCGGCATTAATCGATCGGACCATTGCGATCCATCCGATTAGCGATGGTCCGACGTTTGCGATTGATCCGAGCCATGATCCTGATCGATGATGATCGATCGGACCATTGCGATGCATCCGATCAGAGATGGTTTGATGGCTGCGATGGATACGAGCCATGATCCTTATCAGCGATGATCGATCGATTGGACCATTGCGATCCATCCGATAGGCGATGTTCTGACTATTGCGATCGATCCAAGCCATGATCCCGATCAACGAAGATCGATTGGACCATTGTGATCCATCCGATCGGTGATGATCCCATGGTTGCGATCGATCCAAGCCATGATCTCGATCGACGATGATCGATCGGACCGTTGCGATGCATCCGATCGAAGATGATCTGACAGTTGTGATCGATCGGAGCCAAGATCCTGATCGGCAATGATCAATCGGACCGTTGCGATCCATCCGATCGAAGACGATCCGATGGTTGTGATCGATCGAAGCCACGATCCGGATCAATGTTAATCAATCGGACTATTGCTATCCATCGATCAGCGACGATCCGACGGTTGCGATTAATCCGAGCCATGATCCTGATCGGCGATGATCGATCGGACCATTGCGATCATCTGATCAGAGATGATCTGATGGCTACGATTGATCCGAGCCATGATCCTGATCAGCGATGATCGATCGATCGGACCGTTGCGATCCATCTGATAGGCAACATTCTGATGGTTGCAATCGATCCAAGCCATGATCCCGATCAACGATGATCGATCGGACCGTTACGATCCATCCGATCGGGAACGATCCGACAGCTGCGATCGATCAAAGCCAAGATCCCAATCGATGATAATCGATCGGACCGTTGCGATGCATCCGATCGAAGACGATCCAATGGTTGTGATCGATGATGATCGATTGGACCGTTGCGATCCATCCGATCGGCGATGATCCAACGGTTGCGATCAATCCAACCCATGATCATGATCGGCGATGATCAAACAGATCGTTGCGATGCGTTCGATCGGAGACAATCCGACGGTTGCGATCAATCCAAGCCATGATCCTGATCGGCAATGATCGATCGAACCATTGTGATCCATCCGATCGAAGATGATCCGACGGTTGTGATCAATCGAAGCCAAGATCCGGAACGGCGATGATCGATCGAACCGTTGCGATCCATCCAATTAAAGACGATCCGAAGGTTGCGATTGATTCGAGCATTGATCCTGACCGGTGATGATCGATCAATCGGACCTTGGCGATCCATCCGATAGGCGATGATCCGATGGTTGCGATTGATCCAAGTCATGATCTCGATCGGTGATGATCGATCGGACCACTGCGATCCATCCAATCAGCGATGATCCGATGGTTGCGATTGATCCAAGCCATAATCTCGATCGGCGATAATCGATCGGACTATTGTGATCCATCCAATCGGAGATGATCCGACGGTTGCGATCCATCCGAGCCATGATCCGGATCAGCGATGATCGATCGGACCATTGCGATCCATCCGATCGGTGACGATCCAACGGTTGCGATCGATTCAAGCCATGATCCCGATCTGCGATGATTGATCGGACCATTGCGATGCTTCCAATCGGAGACTATCCCATAGTTGCGATCGATCCGAGCCATGATCTTGATCGACGATGATCGATCAGACGATTGTGATCCATCCGATCGAAGACGATCTAACGGTTGCGAACGATCGGAGCCATGATCTGGATCGGCGACGATCGAACGAACCGTTGTGATCCATCCAATCGGCAACGATCCGATGGCTACGATCGATCCAAGCCATGATCTCGATCGGCGATGATCGATCGAACCATTGCGATGCATCCGATCGGAGACGATCCGATGGTTGAGATTGATCTAAGCCATTATCCTGATCGGCGATGATCGATTGGACCATTGCGATCCATCTGATCGGAGACAATCCGATGGTTGCTATCGATCCAAGCCATGATTCTGATCGGCGATGATCGATTGGACCATTGCGATGCATCCGATCATAGACGATCCGATGGTTGCGATCGATCTGAGCCATGATTCGGATCGGCGATGACCGATCGGACCATTAAGATCCTTCTGATCGACGATGATTCAATGGTTGCGATCGATCCAAGAAATGATCCCGATCGGCGATGATCGATCGGACCATTGCGATCCATCCCATCGGTGACGATCCAATGGTTGCTGTCGATCCAAGCCATGATCCCGATTGGCGATGATCGATCGAACTGTTGCGATGCATCCGATCGGGGAGGATCCGATGGTTGCGATCGATCCGAGCCATGATCTTGATCGGTGATGATCGATCGGACCGTTGCGATCCATCCGATCGGAGATGATCCAACGGTTGCGATCGATCCAACCAATGATCCCGATCGGCGATGATTGATCGGACCATTGCAATCCATCCGATCGGTGACGATCCAATGGTTGCGATCGATCCAAGCCATGATCCCGATTCGCGATGATTGATCGGACCGTTGCGATGCTTTCGATCGGAGACTATTCAACAATTGCGATCGATCCGAGCCATGATCATGATTGACGATGATCGATCAGACAATTGCGATCCATCCGATCGAAGATGATCTGACGGTTGTGATCGATCGAGCCATGATCCGGATCGACGATGATCGAACGGACCGTTGCGATCCATCCAATCGGCAATGATCCGATGGTTGCGATCGATCCAAGCCATGATCTCGATCGGCGATGATCGATCGACCATTGCGATGCATCCGATCGGAGATGATCCGGTGGTTGCGATCGATCCGAGCCATGATCCTGATGGCGTTTATCGATTGGATCATTGTGATCCATCCAATCGAAGAGGATACGAAGGTTGCGATCGATTCGAGCTATGATTCTGATCGGCGATGATCGATCGATCGGACCGTTGCAATCCATCTGATTGGCGATGATCCGACGGTTGCGATCGATCAAAGCCATGATCCCGATCGGCGATAATCGATCGGACCGTTGCGATGCATTCGATTGGAGACGATCCGATGGTTACGATCGATCCGAGCCATAATCCTGATCAGCGATGATCAATTGGACCGTTGCGATCCTTTCGATCGACGATGATCCGACAGTTGCGATCCATCCGATCGGCGATGATCGATCGGACCATTGCGATCCATCCATTTGGCGATGATCTGATGGTTGCGATCGATCCAAGCCATAATCTCGATCGGCGATGATCGATCGGACCGTTGCGATGCATCCGATTGGAGATGATTCGATGGTTGCAATCGTTCCGAGTCATGATCTTGATCGGCGATGATCGATCGGACCATTGCGATCCATCTGATCAGAGGCGATCCAATGGTTGCGATCGATCGGATCATTGTGATCCATCCGATCGGAGACGATTCGATGGTTGTGATCGATCGGAGCCATGATCTGGATCGGCATTAATCGATCGAACCGTTGCGATCCATCCGATCAGCGACGATCCGATGTTTGCATTGATCCGAGCCATGATCCTGATCGGCGATGATCTATCGGACCATTGCGATCCATCCAATCAAAGACGATATGATGGCTGCGATGGATCCGAGCCATGATCCTGATTAGTGATGATTGATCGATCGGACCATTGCGATCCATCCAATAGGTGACGTTCCGACGATTGTGATCGATCCAAGCCATGATCCCGATCGACGATGATCAATCGGACCGTTGCGATCCATCCGATCAGTGACGATCCGAAGGTTGCGATCGATCGAAGACAAGATCCCGATCGACGATAATCGATCAGATCATTGCGATGCATCTGATCGAAGATGATCCGACGGTTGCGATCGGTGATGATCGATCGGACCATTGCGATCCATCCGATCGGCGACGATCCGATGGTTGCGATCGATCCAACCCATGATCTCGATCGGCGATGATCGATCGGACCGTTTCGATGCATCCGATCGGAGACGATCCGATGGTTGCGATCGATCCAAGCCATGATCCTGATCGGCGATGATTGATCGGACCGTTGTGATCCATCCGATCAGAGATGATCCGACGGTTGCGATCAATCGAGCCATGATCCTGATTGGCGATGATCGATCGAAATGTTGCGATCCATCCGATCGGATGGTTGCAATCGATCTGAGCCATTATCCCAATCGACAATGATAGATCAAACCATTGCGATCCATCCGATCGGAGATGATCCAACGGTTGCGATCGATCAGAGCCATGGTCCAGATCGGCGATGATCGATCGGACTGTTGCGATCCATCCGTGTTGGCCTAGATGGCAACCCAAGAGGGGGGGGGGTAAATTGGGTTCTTTTAAAAAATTTAACACTTTAAAACTTAAAACCAAATTTCACAAAGATTAAGTATGCTAGTGAATGAGGCAATAATTTAAAGCACAGAAAGAGAGAGATAGAGACAAGAGCACGACAAACACAAGATATTTATAGTGGTTCGGTGTATCCAACACCTACGTCCACTCCCAAGCAACCCTTGGGTCCACACTATAATCCACTGATTACAATTGAGCTGTTTTACAAGCTCACAACTCCAACTTGTTGTTTTACACGGGGTCACAACGAACCCAGCCAGTTTTTTCGGGCTCACCAGCACAAAACCCAAACACAAGCTAATCTAGCTTGTTCCCGAGGTAAACTACCTCAACTAATTCAATCCCCCTGATTGAATTAGCAAACACCAAATTGATTTAAAGTTTATAACAATGCAAAGCTCCTTAAACGAGCAAATAAGTAATATAAGTAAACAAAGATTAGAAAAGCCTGTTTGAAGCGAATTTGATGTGAGCTTTTCTTCTTTTCCTCTTCTCTCTTGAAGGGTTGAATCAGGCCTCAGCTCAGATTCTTCACCGGATTGCAGATGAGAAATTGGAAAAATTAGGGCTTTTGCTCTCTTTTTCTTCACTTAAGAAATACTCCGATTTTGAGCTTGAATGCTTTGGATTTCTCTTTGAGCTTTCTGGAGTTGATGGATTAAACTTTGACTCTTTCCTCTTTGATTTCTTGCTCAAGACTTCTCGATTTTTCAATTTATTTTCTCTCTATTTTTCATCTTTTTTCAAACGGACGGTCTCCCTTTTATAGATTCTCCTTAATCCATGATTAGGTGAAAAACTAGCCGTTATTTCTGTCCTTGGATTTCTCCTACACACAAGAAAAGTAGCCGTTAGAGATTAGGTGAGAAAATGTTACCGTTGGAGGCCGTTCTGACATTTTAAAAATCCGTTCCTGACAGGTTGGAGTCAGCTCCAACTTTTTAGGTGTCGGCTCCAAGTCAAGTATCCAAAAATAGAAATCAAAAGTTCGTTGAGGAGTCGGCTCCGAAAAAGTTGAGTGTCGACTGCCGCTTTCGGGTGTCGACTCCGGACTCCATAAGGTGTCGGCTCCAGAAATGCTCAAGAAAATACACTCTCTGTTCTCGGGTTAGAGTCGGCTCCAGAGACTGCAAGTGTTGGCTCCCGAAATCTAGGTGTCGGCTCCCAAAAACTTGGTGTCGACTCTGGAAACTGAAACAGAATACACTTTTCTATGTCTCAGGTTGGAGTCGGCTTCGAAACTCTGGGTGTCGACTCCAGACCGTGCCAAAAATCAGGAAAACATCTGATCTGCCATGGGGTCGGCTCCAGACCATCTAGTGTCGACTCGAGGCTCTGAATTTTGAAAAATACTTCTGGCATTTGATTGAAAACAAGGTTCTTTATAAATTTTGATTGATCAAATATTCTTAATGCCTGAAACCCTTATTAAAACATAATGGATATACTCATGTCATTTACTAATCATCAAAATCAATAATTGGGTCAACAATCTCCCCTTTTTGATGATTATAAAAACATTGAGTATATGCATGATTTAAATAAAAAGGTTTTCAAATCAAATTTCTCAAATATTTATCCCTTATAGATAAGCTCCCCCTAAATGAGGTAGCTCCCCTATGATACTCAATTTAATATCTATTCTTCCTTTTGAACATAAAACTTTTAATGTTTGATACCAATTAAACAATCATATCAAATTGTATCAAATTAAGTTAGCTAAGCTTCTTCCTTTTAATGCACATCAATTACTTCTCCTTATATGCAAATACCAATTAATTAAGCTTATTTATTCTAATGCATATACAAATACTAATTACTTCTCCTCTTTACAACTTTCAATGCATATACCATTAGAAATACTTCTCCCCCTTTTTTGTAATCAACAAAAAGGATACGAAGCTTGAAGTAGAAGAACAAAGATGATTGATGCTTCAAAGATCAAATAACATTCATTAAGTTTCAAAGAAGTTCATTACATTATAATGTCAAACATTACATCAGATTACAAAAAGAGGCTTCATTGCATCAAAATAACATTAGAGATTTTCATTACAACATAATCAAATATTAGTTCTAAGAAGCCTTTGCAAATCTTCTATAATTTTTTCCATCCCTTCACTCTGAGTCCTAACAAATTCCTTTAGTCTTCTATCAACAAATGCACATGTAGTCATAATCTTGTCTTGAAGCTCAGCATTGCATTTGGAATATGTCTCTGAATCTCTACCAATATCTTTAAGTTCTTCAAAAATATTCTTGAGATCATTCCTTAAAGATTCTGCGGAGGCTCCAAGGGTGGATTCAATCTTACCAATTCTATCATCCAAGGAGTAATACAATTCTCTTAAGTTCATCAAACTGTTATCAATCTCAGTTTTCATTTCTTCTTTGTGAGCAGCAAATAAACTTTTGAGTTGCTCTAACTGAATATATGAAAATCCACTAGATGACATAGGTGGCGGTACAGGAACTAGAGCAGGAACTGGAGGAGGTGAAGATCTGCTAGGCTCTGGTGAAGGAAGCCTCGCTGATGGACCAACCTCAGATGGTGCAGAAGTCCTAATCTCAGCGGCTCTCTCATCCAGATGGCCTTTTCTCTCCCATTGACCATTCACTTTTACGAACCCCATCCTGTGCACAGTAGCCAAGCTATAATAATCTGTATGTCTGAGGTTCTTTGATGGCTCATTGTCAGAAATCACAATGCCTTGACTTCTAAAACCATAGTTAAAATCATCCCATAAGGTAAAGAAGATCTCCTTTTGCCCCCGCCTCAGCCATATACCAAATCATCATCCCAGCAAGATTAATAGGCTGACCCGTCAAGACACTGTTCATAACCACAATGTCTCGTTCTGAGACATACTCAAAGCGGCCAGTCTTGGGGAATAAGATCCTACTACAGATGTTGTGTAATAATCTAAGCTCCAAGGGCAACTGATTAGCCCTAACTTCTTCAAATTCAGTAACTTCTCTTCCTAACATCCTTAACAAGGCATCAGATCTCTCACTATGAATATCAGCTACAAGCCCAGTGACAGGGATGCTCAAAAGATTTCCTAAACTTTGAAATGTAAGATGAACTCTCTTTCCTCTTACAAAACTGATTATCCCACCATCTCCCTTGATAAATTAAAATAGAATTCCTTAAATAGGGCTGGATAAGTGGGAACATCCAAAGAGCATACCTTGTCCCAGCCGAGCTCCTTAATATGTCTTCCAATAGAAAAGCCCTTGGTCTCAAAGAAATCAAAATCCACTTTCCTTCCCATGGTAATCACACGCCCCGCAAGAGTATCTACCTGAGGAGAGGAGTGGCTAGGGTTATCCGAGTTGGTTGAAGAGGAATCATCGCTTGGAGACGGCTCACGAATAGGACGCCGAGCCGTATGCTTCCGGGTGGTTACGGGAGCACCAAGGACCGATCCTCTACGCTTAGGTCCATAGAAATCTTAGGGAAAGGTTGATTTGAGGGATTTTAGGCTTTGGGAGGTTTGGAGAGGTTTTGGATAGAGTTTTGAAATGAATGGAAATGAGAAGGTGTCGACTCTGCCCTAATAAAGTCAATTTGGGGCTACCAGGTGTCGACTCCCGCAAAGTCGGGTGTCAACTCCAAGTCGCTAACACGGTTAGCGCTTGAACTGGAGTCGGCTCTACTTAATTGGGTGTTGGCTCCAAGGTCCTAGACAGAGAGCGACACAGACAAGGTGTCAACTCCATAAATTTGAGGTGTCGACTCCACAGACAGTTTCAGAGAAAAATAACAAAGTTTCAGACATCCGAAACTTGTCGAAAATAAACTCAATAAATTTTGATAAAATCTTTGGAATATGATGAATCAAATTACTCAAATGTCTTGATAAATTGTCCTTGAAATCATGAGAGAAATCTCAAGAAATTGATAGAAATATAGATAAATCTTCCTTAAGAGTTTTAAAATCATTCCAAAGGATCACAAATTCCTAATTCACCTCAAAGATAACAAAATCTCTCTTCACTTAAAGGTTTTATGAATATATCAGCTAATTGTTCTTCAGTATTAACATAATTAAGGCAAATTTCATTATTAGCTACGTGTTCTCTAATGAAGTGATATCTAATTTCAATGTGTTTAGTTCTTAAATGTTGGATTGGATTCTTAGTTAAATTGATCGCACTTGTATTATCACATCTAATAGGAGTTTTATCAAGTGTTATGCCATAATCTTCAAGTTGTCGCTTAATCCAAAGGATTTGAGCACAGCAACTTCCAGCTGCAACATATTCTGCTTCAGTAGTAGATAATGCAATCGAATTTTACTTTTTGCTAAACCAAGAGATTAAGTTACTTCCTAAGAATTAACATGCACCACTAGTACTTTTTCTATCTAGTTTACATCCAGCATAGTCAGAGTCAGAATATGCAATTAAGTTCAGTGTTGAGTCTCTAGAATACCATAATCCTACATTTTTAGTTCCACTTAGATATCTTAAGATTCTTTTCACAGCAATTAAGTGAGATTCTTTAGGTTCTGATTGAAATCTGGCATATAGACAAACAGCAAACATGATATCAGGTATACTTGCAGTTAAGTAAAGTAGAGATCCGATCATACCTCTATAGTATTTTTGATCTACTTTCTTACCGTCTTCATCTTTGTCTAATTTGCATGAAGGATTCATAGGTGTTCCAAGGGGTTTGATTGATTCCATTCCAAACTTCTTGATTATATCTTTTGTATACTTTGTTTGGTTAATGAAGATCCCTTCTTTGCTTTGCTTGATTTAAAGTCCTAGGAAGAAGTTGAGTTCTCCCATCATGCTCATTTCAAATTCACCCTGCATTAACTTAGCAAACTCTTGACACAAGAAATTGTTAGTAGCACCGAATACAATATCATCTACATATATTTGTATTACTAATAAATCTTTGTCTTTTCTTTTCAAAAATAAGGTTTTGTCTACATTTCCTCTAATGAAATCATTTTCAATCAGAAATTTGCTTAACCTATCATACCAAGCTTTAGGTGCTTGTTTTAAACCATATAGTGCTTTGTGCAATTTAAAAACATGATTTGAAAATTCATGATCTTCAAAACCAGGTGATTGTTCCACAAAAAACTTCTCATTTATAAAACCATTTAAAAATGCACTTTTAACATCCATTTGAAATAAATTTATGTTCATATGACATGCAAATGCAAGTAGTAATCTAATTGCTTCTAATCTAGCTACAGGTGCAAAAGTTTCATCAAAATCAATTCCTTCTTCTTGATTATATCCTTTTGCAACTAATCTAGCTTTATTTCTAATTACTATGCCATTTTCATCCAATTTATTTCTAAATACCCATTTAGATCCTATGACTGAATGATCTTTAGGTCTATCAACTAAGGACCATACATTATTCCTAGTAAATTGATTTAATTCTTCTTGCATAGCTAGCATCCAATTGCTATCTTTTTCAGCTTCTTCAATGGTTTTAGGTTCAATTTGAGATACAAATGCAAGATGATTATTGATATTTCTCATACATGATCTTGTTCTTACACCTTGAGATGAATCACCTATAATCAATTCCTTCGGATGACCATAGGCATATCTCCAATCTCTAGGAAGATCTACCTCATTATGATTAGTATCAATAACATCAACCCTAGAAGAATCATCATCTTTAGCTTCTTGTTCATGATCTGAAGATACATCTATATTTAATTTTTTAATGTGTCTTTCTAATATGTTTGTATCTTCCTCATCATCAATCTTTTCTGAACTTGATGCTAAAGATTCATCAAAGACTATATGAATAGATTCTTCTACAATTAAGGTTTTCTTGTTAAATACTCTATAAGCTTTGCTAGTTGTTGAATATCCTAAGAATAAGCCTTCATCAGATTTTGCATCAAATTTTTCAAGATTATCTTTTCCATTATTATGAATAAAACATTTACAACCAAATACATGAAAATAACCTATTTTTGGTTTTCTATCATGCCATAATTTATAAGGTGTCTTCTTAAGTATTGGCCTAATTAGGGCTCTATTAAGGATGTAACATGCCGTGTTTATAGCTTCCGCCCAGAAGTACTTTGGGAGTTGGTTTTCACATAGTATGGTACGGGCCATGTCTTCTAAAGTCCTATTTTTTCTTTCTACAACTCCATTTTGTTGTGGTGTTCTAGGTGCTAAAAATTTATGATGAATGCCATGTTCAGTGCAGAAATTTTCAAATAAATGATTTTTAAATTCTGTGCCATGATCACTTCTAAGAGACACTATGGTATTATTTTTCTCATTAGTGACTTTCTTGAAGAATTTCAGAAATACTGAGAAAGTCTCATCTTTATGAGCTAAAAATAATACCCAAGTGTATCTAGAATAATCAACTACAATCACAAGACCATATTTCTTTCCTCCTAGACTAGTTGTTCTAGTAGGTTCAAAAAGGTCTATGTGAAGTAACTCTAATGGCCTAGAAGTGGAAACAACATTTTTAGATTTGAAAGAGTTTCTAGTTTGTTTTCCAAATTGACATGCATCACAAATTCTGTTTTTTCAAAATGTAACTGTGGAAGTCCTTTTACTAAATCTATTCTAATTAATTTTGAAATTAGATGTGCTTGCAAGACCTAATCTACGATGCCACAGCCATCCAATCTCATTCATATTAGCATTATTAGCAACTAAGCAATGATTACTAGTAGACAAATTGTCTAAATCAATCAAGTACACATTGCCATTTCTATTTCCAATAAATACAATGCTATTATCAATGGGATTAGAAACAGTGCAAATAAAAGCTTCAAATGATACTTTGAAACCTTTATCACACAATTGGCTAATACTAATTAGATTGTGCTTTAAACAATTAACATACAGAACATTCTCAATGAAAGTAGAGGGAGTTATCTGAATTTTACCAAATCCCATAATCTTGTTAGGAATTGTATCCTAAAGTCAATCATTTGATGATTGTGCTAATGTAAATTGTATATAAATTGATATATTAATAAAAGTTATTTGGCAGTTTATTCATTATAAAAACATCTTCTTAATACTCTTGATTGTAATGAAGCCCTCAGGATCTTCCTTCATGATAAAGGAGGATTTATCTTTGAAGGTCCTTAAAAGAGTTCACGACCAAATGATATACTATGACAGGTCATAGTACTATCAATTATAGGACGTTGTATATCATATTTGTTGGTTATCCTCTTAACCAAGGAGTGTAGAGACACTAGTATGACATACAGGTGGAAGTGTAGGAGTACATTTCACCGAACGTAACTCATTTCTGGATACTCTACTGTCAAGAGTTAATCCAAGAAGATATAGGTATAAGTATCCTTCAGACCTGAAGATCACAACCAGTGGCTTACAAGCAACTCATTGTACTTAGGTGCCGGACCACCTGGATTTCTAATCCAGCTACAAAGGTTACTGGGTGCAGTCAAGTACTTGTGTTAGTCAGTTGTGGATAAAGATAGAATTTGACCTATCCCATTAAAAGGAGAAATGCTTGTGTTTCAATTTAGCAAGACCTTGGCCAAGGCACTTCATGTGAAAGTCACATGATCACTAAAGTTGAAATCACTTTATGGATTTGCTATTTAGAGTTGACAGGCTCTTAAGCCATCCTTAGCATTTGTGGTCAAGAGGATGAATTATATGGTAACTATTTCTTAGGGTTCTTGGAGTTTG
Organism: Calamus simplicifolius; assembly: GCA_900491605.1. Classification (NCBI taxonomy): domain Eukaryota; kingdom Viridiplantae; phylum Streptophyta; class Magnoliopsida; order Arecales; family Arecaceae; genus Calamus; species Calamus simplicifolius. The sequence goes on along the minus strand of UESW01004548.1, from coordinate 194,239 downwards.
CTCGGCAACTCTTCGACCTATCCGGACGTCGGGTTCCATTGCTAGATGGGCACATCAATTAGTGTAGAAAGTTATTTCTATGCTACCGGCTTAGGTTCAAACCTAGAGAGTCACACGCATAGAAGTTTCCTATGATGATCTGTTTGCTGATCAATGATTGAGAATCGTATATGATTAATTAATCAATTTGATTGATTGAATTATCTCAATTGGGTTAAGTACAAGTGAATAAGATTAATTTGGTTTAAGTCTATTAGAAAGTCTAGTCAATTTCAAATATTGATTTGAAATTAGACTTGATTTGGATTTAAATAGATTCAGAACTAGTCAAATTTGATTTGGGCTTGGACCATGATCTATGTGGGTTTAGTCAAATAAATTTAGATCAGATTAAACCATCACCTGAACCCAAACGCATAAGGATCTCATATGATGAGATGGCTAAAATCTCATCTCATGAGAGATTAAATTCTTGTGTTGAATTTAATGCCTAACATTAATTTTCACCGAATGTCGGATTAGCCACGACTCTTTGGTTTTCACGAATGTGGATTTAGCCACGTCTCTTTGGTTTTCACAGAACATCGGAATTAAACCAAATGCCGCGTCTCCTTGGTTTTCACCAAGCATCGGAATTAAACCAAGCGCCGCGCGTTCGGCGTCTCTTCGCTTTTACCAAACGACAGAATTCTTAATGTCAGAATTCAATGTTAAGGCTAAATTGAGACTATAAATAGAGGGCATTCCCTCACCAGAAAATATAGAACAATAATACACGATATGTCATGGATTGTAATTGGTTAGAATAAAAATTCTGGTGATTCTGTGTTAGCGGAAGCGTGGTGGATCTTTTAGAAAGATTCAAGTGGAAGGATTCAAGATTAGCAAAGCTATTTTTCTGCGAGCTAGCACTCCCAGAAATCCGATCATTCAGGGCTCCGCGTGGACGATACTAGAGGTGAACGATTGAACGGCTGCAGAGCAATAAGGATTTACCTACTGTTCTTAAGGTAAGCGATTTGATCCCTAGATCTTAAGGCAGGCTTCAAGATAAGTAGTATGACTAGTCATCTTGAAGATCAAGATATGATCTTGATATTTTATTTATACGCATATTTTGGATCAATCGATCCTATATACAAGGCAAAGATATGATCTTGATGCATGTTAGATAGATTAGTATGTAATCTTTAAAATTCGCATTGATAATTGTTATAAAATTTTAAAATATGCATGCCTCGGGGATTCTTTCTCCCTACAAATGGTATCAGAGTAATGGTTTCGTATTGATCTAATTTATTGCATGTAAATTAATGCTCCTATTAATTGTGTAATCAAGGCTAAAATAAATCCTCAGGTCAATTCGGTCACATATGGATTAAAAATCTAAATTACCCATTCAACGAGGTATTCTGTGACATATTGCCGTGATAATTTAAATTGATCTTTGGCTTCAAAACACTGATTACACACACTCTCAAAATATTTTATATTTGATACATGTTGATGTTATATAAAACATGATATTTGCATGTTTAGTATAAAACATAGATTGATATATGATGGCATGATGTCTATGTTATGAAACATACAAATATTTATGAGTTAATTTGAATGTTAAATGTTAATTCATAATCTCTTTAGATATGATCTAAATATAGGAATTATGAGTAGTAACATAATACATATGATGTTTGATTGAAATATATGACATGCAAACATGAAATATATTTAATCCTTTGGGTTAGCTAAATTGGATCCATAAAGGGTTAGACCCTAAGGTTTAAATCAACTGGACTGTAAGAGTATTTGATCAAATCTAATTAGATTAGGTTAAGAATGCTCTAAATCAAATAATAGTTGTAGTTGATCATGTCCTTCTCTTTGATTAAACCAAATGGAAGTAGATTAGGCTCCGTGGTTGAGCATGAATCTCTTAGATGGTCAAATCAGAATTGGTTAGCCATATGATGTCAAGGTGAGTTGGCAAGTTGCTCTAGGATCAACGATCGAATGGTTTTTAATTGGGAGCTACTCATATTGATGCGTCTTTAACGAGTTAATGACATATCCCTCCCATCGATCTACTCACCTGGTCAATGTGGTGAACCATTTATGATTCAGATCATTTACCTGATTCGGGTTGACCCATGCCTATAAGGAAATCAGTCTGACTGATTTAGGTGCCACTTAACCTGACTTAATCTTGTTTCATTCCACCGATTTCATAGATTTAGTGGGAGAACTTGATTAGTCAATTTATCTTCATATTTTTAAAATCCTCTAAAATTATTAGGTCCTTAAAATGAAATAGTTATATGATAACTATATCATAGCCTCCCATTAAGGTGGGTGATAATGAGTCCGATGTCTTGATAATCATTGGAGGCACTCCATGCCTGGTGCTTGTCAACCATCAGAATTATCATTCATTATATGATAAGTCAGCGTAACTATTAAATAAACAGTCAGGTGAG